>DWNE01000030.1:0-46966 GCA_018249875.1 Cecropterus toxeus
TATGTGTAATACATATATGTATATGTTTTGGATATAATAAAGATTATACCAAAAATAGGTCAGCCAAAGCACAAATTTCGAAATATGGGCTAAAAATAGCGCGGCTCTCTTTAAGGTAAAGCTCGCCTGAATAAAAACCGCACGGTTTTAGGCAAATGCATGGTCTCAGCGGGACAAGAAAACTGAAGAAAGAAGACTCTGAAGAAAAGAAGACTCTGAAGAAAGGAAGACTCTGAAGGAAGGAAGATACTGGAGCGAGGAAGACTTCAAGAAAGAAGTACCTACGGGGACCTGCTGGAAGAGTTGAAGCCTCTTCACTACGAAGAAGATTATAGGGCTAGGTTGCGGGATTAGGGCAGTAGCCTTGGCTGGCCTACTGGTTCTGTTTCTAAACAAAGTCGTGTTTCTATTTTACGTCTCCCTACCCCGCACCTCCCCCCGACCCTCTCCACCGACGGCACGGGCCAGGCGCAACTCCCCGACACCGACGAAGAACACCACGAGCGGGCTTCCGGCGCCGGACGTACGAAAGTCCGTCCGTTTTCAACATCACGCCCGCACAACGACGGTCGCGGCCGGGAGCTGTCCGCGGTGACGTCACCACCGCCGACGGCATAGACGCGAGAGCCGCGCACCAACAGTATGGTAGGAAGCATGGTAGGAGATGGTTATATGCGGCATAACTTGACCACTCAACGTCAAGCGTAATACAAGCTTTGAATTTGTCCTATGGTTTAAGGAAACCAATGATGACATGCATTAACATGATTATATAAGTGCTTGGTTAAGTTATTGTTGCTGATAATTCACGTTATCTGGCCACTAAATATAAGCACGTACATGAATTAAGCAGACGTGACTTGACAAATGCAGTTCAATACAAAGAGTTCAATACAAGTAAGTGTACTAACATCCAAGTCCAGAAGTATAAACGCTAAAACATAAACGCTTTCTACACTAATTTCAGTAGGATTTTCTTCTGTGTCGTGGGTGCCATGGACACACTCAGATGAAAACAAACACCTAGACCCAGATAGAAACCTATATTCACATTTTTGTCTGGCCGGGGATCGAACCCGGGACCCACTGCGTGTCAGATCGGTATGGTGACCGGTTGGCGGAGCGGTCGTCAGAGGTATTTTCTATAGTAGTAAAGAGTTATAGTGTAGAAGTAGTAAACAAGCATGCAGTTCACCTGATGGTCAGTGGTCATAACCACCCACGGATATATTTTTTTTGAAATGAAATATCTTTATTTTGCATAGGCCTACGGGGGCACTTGCACATTGTCAGTAACAATATTTTTTCTTAAACTAGCATCGGATCGGAACACGACCTCAACTAAGAAGATACGCCACGAAACTCAGCGGGTTACTCTTTTTTCTTTGTATAACTTTCTTTTTTATTTTTATTTTAAACCATATTGTTTATTACATGGACAATAAACGCTTTCTGCAATTCGACGTTAACATCATTTAAAGTAAACCAGGGGTTCTAACTGAAATAATCACACATGCTATTATACATGCTAGTATTACTAACTGAGGACTACGACGGTCGGTCGGTGAAATCGCACCCTTCCAGGGAAACGCAAAAACTGCTCATGCTAGAAATAGGTGTGACATTGATACCTCCGCGCCCGAACCATACTCGATACAACCTTGCATATCTATCATATTTTATCAATCAATCATTTATTTGTATGAATTTAAGTAAAAAGATGTTAGGTATTTAATCTTACAGATTGTGGTCTTGCTATATTCTATGCATCAAGGCATGCAAAGCACAATATTATATAAAATAAACATAATTGAAATTAAGCAAGGACACATTATACAGTTAACAATTCATATAAAGTTATTATCAAGTAGTTTACGTCAATATTATTTTCAAATTATAATGTCGAATTGGGTTAAAATTATTGAAAAAATTTCAATTTTTATCCACAGTTATTATCAATTTATCTATGCACGCTTTGTTCTAAGAACTCTCTAACCGTACGTTAAATAAGTTCCTATCGAGATTTTAATCCAGAACTCTCTGGCAAATCAATATAATAACCATTGAACTATCCATCATAATAATAATGCAGTACAATTATAAGCAACAGTAACAATGCGACTGCACTTTCGAAATTAACACCATTATAAATTAAGTTAACTTTCGTTCACGGAACGTAGATAAAGAAGATTTAGCCGTCGTACGGTAGCGCGAGAAAGTTGTAATCATCGAGATAATACATGTCGATTGAATTCGGCATTAAATTGTTCGTCATAGATAAGAGATGATAAATGCTCTCACATCGACGCGTGATTCACGTGAAGATTGCACAGTCAGCGTTCCGTAGATCGTACGGATTACACGTCTGTTATTGTTCAGTATCTACGTACAAATGAGGCAAATTGGAAGAAACGTGACTATTACGATTGACTGTGCGTTTGTTTATATATGTAACAAGTTACACTGTGAAAATGTTAAAACAAAATACCCGGTTTTTTAAAAACGATTGATTGCCTTCAGTTTCACTTTATTGTTTTTAACCAGTAATTTTGTTCTATTTATTATGATAATATATTGTTATTTTAAGCATTAGAGTTAGAGGCGGTCCACCCGGTGCGTTGCGTCAGCGTTGCGTCGACGTAGCGTTGTCGCTGCGTTGTTTTACTTACTAATAATCATAGTGTACACACGATGCGCTGCGTCGACGCAGCGCCCGTGTGGCCGGCTAAGCGTCAAAACCTTTGCGTTGCGACGACGCAACGCAACGCAACGCAACGCAACGCGCCGTGTGGACTGGCCCTTATGCGTTATAAAATAGTTACATTATATTATTCCATGCATTCCAAAAATATATATGATACAATATTTTATAGTAGTCATCGTCAACCCATTATTGTTTCACTGCTGGGCACGGGTCTGCTTTCAGAATGAGAGAGTTTTTTATGCCATAGGCCACCGCGCTGGCCAAGTGCGAATTGGTAGACTTGAGAACTCTTTTCTTTTCTTTATTTAGGAAACTCTCAGATGTGCAGGTTTCCTAACGATGTTTTTCTTTACCGAAAAGCAGTGATAATTAATTTCTAATATGCACATAATTTTAGAAAAATCAGTGGTTCGTGCTTGGGATTTGAACCTCGGACCCTCGATTGAGAGGTTGAGTTTCAACCATTATGATATCACTACTCCAGCAGCGATGGCTACTGTAATTAAAAAACCTACAGGTACATTAATAGCGTTCAGGTGAGGAAAGCCAGCTGTACAGTGAATTACAAACAAACAATATAAGATAACAAACGAAGCCATGTTATCTAACGTAACAGAACGACACAGGAAATACAATCTAAACATTGATTTCCATAGAAAAGACCGGTGTTCCTGGTTTTGGGCGTGTCAGAAATATAGAGCGGAATAACGAGTATTCGTTCAATATTTTTAATGTACGATAATTTGTAGGAATTCAGTGCAGTATTTTGCATGTGTTATTAGGAATTGTCGTAGTAATTTACTGTTATGTGATTTAACTGATTTCATACTTTTTAAAAATAGATAAAACTGCCTACAGGTCGCAAACAGTTGAATGAAAGGAAGGAACATTTTTTTTTATTAATATGAAGTAGCAAACGAGCAAGCAGCCCACCTGATGGTAAGTGGTTACTGCCGCTCATGGACATTTGTAAGCAACTTCATATAGAACAGGGGTTCTATATGAAGTCTATCACAGATGCGTTGCTACTCCCGAGGACTGCGATGGTCGCCTCATATAAAAGTGAGCCGGCAACCACACCCTTCCACCGAAACGCAAGAACTGCCCCACGCTAGAACGCTAGGTGTGGCGGTGGTACTTCCCCGGTTGAACTACATTAGTTCTACCACCAGGCAAATACAGGATTTGTAACAAACTTCATATAGAACAGGGGTTCTATCTGAAGTCGGTAATAGGTGCGTTGCTACTCTGTTGATCCGTAAATCTCTTACCTGTTAGCTACTTTTAAACCATCTATAATCTCTTATTTCATTATTTAAAAGGTAGAAGTTCTCTATCAAATGCGAGTTAGTGAACTCAAGTAGAAAATAAATTTGTAATTTTGAAAGAAACATAGGTACATATTTATTCTCAGAATAGGAATATTAATTAAAAGATTGTACTTTTAATTGCGATTACATATTAATTATACGTAAATTAAAACACTATTTGACAACCTTAATGACCTACATTAAAACGTCTAACAGTAGGATAGCATCGCATCAGTATATTTCAGTAGCATAATTCAGCTTTGATGTACGCTTTTGATCACTGTATACGCATGGATGCATTTCTTGAGCGCACCCACGTGCATTTCGTGCATAAATGCGTGCAAGCATGCATGCATGCATGCGCGGAGGCGTGCTTTGATTTTTCACGTTTATAACCATAAGGCTGAGAATTGATTGCGTTTTGATTATCATTCGCGTGAAATAGTGCTACAAATTGTATACGTGGTAATGGTGCGGTGTTGAAACAGGGAAGCTCTCGGCTGTTTGACGTGTGCCGCTCGGAAGATAGATGGCAACGGTGCTGGTCCATGTATGGAGACATACGGATTTTTATTTTTGTAGCGTGCACGTTTGTGCGTGAAAACGCTGTGTTGAAAGGAGTGTACTTGAAGTGTTGAACGAATGTAATGTCTTATATCACTTTGCATGAATAATTTCACAAATTTGCATGAATAAAAACGCTACTTTTATATGAGAGCCAGTTGAAAATTAAACACTGCTACTTGTTTCTGTTTTGAATGAATGATGTTAAAATAATAAAAAATGAAACAGGCGATTAAATAGTGTAATTAGAGTATTAAGTTTTAAATTCTTAAATAGTGTAATAAGGATTAAACTGTATGTTTATGAATTTTGAATTGATTTGAAGGTTTTTGAGATAAACTGAAATATTCATTTAACTTTTCAATTTTACAAAATCATAGAATTATATGTGAAATATATGTAAAAAAAATTATGTATTGTAAACACATTTTTTAACAATCAGGTATAAAATATAACTTATTAAAAAATAAAGACGCAAGCATGCTTCGTCAACGCATTATTTTTTCCGTAATACAAAATTATTTCTGCATAAATAATCTTTATGTACTTACATTGGCCGTGTTGAACGTTTGCAAATACGACGTTTTCATACAATATAATCGTCCGTATGTTTCAATTCGCACATTAGTCGATGTTTACGGTTCACTACTTAAGCGGACATGCGGTGATTTAAGTGCAGGTACATAAACATATTCCCACAGTAATGCATTTCCAAGACACTCAGTCCTATGGCACGCTAATAACTTTCCTAACCTCATATTAACCTCGCCAAAAGGCTTTTGACAACATTATGGTCATAAATTTTGGTTACGTTGCAAACTTTTACTTTTTTGTTTTTACCTTACATTTTTTGTACCTTTGCTCATTATATGTGATAATATATGCCTTGTTTGTATTATTAATTAATTAAACCTGTGTTAGCTTAATGAACCAAGTTCGGCTATAATTGGATATGTGTACTAGAAATTTGCATGGTTCCATTTTTTTGTTTGATAATACTAAAGCAACTTAAAAATTTCACAAAAGGAATTTGGTTTGCAAACGAAATGAAAAAAATATTGAACTGTTGCGTCCATACTCACCAATTTTAAAAATCTTCTCATTTTTGGTAGCAAGAGGTTTGCTATTCATAATCAATAAGTCTTTCTACACTCGTAGTCCTACACTGGTATTTTCTCCTACACTGTGGGTGCCATGGAGACGCACAAAGCTAAATACACAAACACCTAGATCCAGAACAGAAATCTAAATTTATCATGTTTGTCGCCGGAGATCGAATCCGGAATCCACTGCGTATCAGACCGGTATGGTGACCGCTCCGCCACGCGGGTCGTCAAATAATCTGATTATGTATTTGTATATAAAATTAGATATATCTAGTTTAGTTATTTTTGCCATCAGATTCGAACACAGAGATTCTCAAAGTAATTTCGTCTACCGCCCACTTTGAGGAGCAATTATTTTCTAGCGTTTCGAAAACTGTCAAACAGGGCAATTATAGACAGTAGTGGAGGCGTTAGGCGTCGAGGACTGCTTACTTATACGTGCATGTTTATGTAATTTCACTGTATATTGGAAATACATTGGAAAATAGATCTCTACTAACTACCCTCTTCCTAAATCGCTTTCATGTCCCCCAATTTTGACCGCGTCTTTAATGCCATTCTTATGCCTAAAGAAGCACTTCTATTCACTTTGAGAACACTGAACATATATTTTAACCCGCGACCCGCGGACGACCCGCGTGGCCGACCGGTCACCATACCGGTCTAACGCGCAGTGGGGCCCCGGGTTCGATTCCCGGTCAGACAGAAATATGAATGATGAGTTTGGATTTCTGTTCTGGGTCTGGGTGTTTGTGTATTCGTGTTTGTGTGTCCATGGTACCCACGATACAGGAGAAAATCCTAGTGTGGGGCTATGAGTGTAGAAAGCGTGTAACCGACTTCCCAAAGGAAGAGAGGTCATCTATTCGTCATGTATATATATTTTTTGTTTTCAATGTATTATGTGTATATGTTATGTTAGAATTTTAAGACAGAAACACATAACGTTTATGTATACGTTGTTGTCGTAAAATACAAACATGTATGTATTTAATTAAACACTCACACGATTTCTACACCCATAACCCCACACTAGGATTTTCTCCAGTGTCGTGGGTGCCATGGACACACAAAGACGAATATACAAACACCCAAACCCAGAACAGAAATCTAAACTCATCATTCATATTTCTGTTTGGCCGGGAATCGAACCCGGGATCCATTGCGCGTCAGACCGGTATGGTGACCGCTCTGCCACGCGGGTCGTCATTTCGATTCAAATTTCAATTCCTTTCAATGTGTTCTATTGATGAGTACTAAGTACATACAAGAAAACGTACAAGTGCTTAATGAACAGAAGTCAATTATGCAGTAAGTGCGTGATTCATGAATTAACATTAATGATCGCAGGAAGATCCCATTTGAAACGATATCGGCACACTTGACCGCTGTGATGCTTTTAGTTCCCGTTTGAGTTGTGTTTTGGTTAACTAGATTGATGTTTTAATTTATTTTTTGGATTAATATGTATGGCTCACTCGTATAAGAGGCGACCATCTTATAGTCCAATCAAATAAGGTCTACAATCAAAATTTGATACTCAACTTTACATTTTAAGTTTTTATATCAAAATTGCAAAGTGTCAAATTTTGATTTTAGACCTTATTTAAAAAAAAACACTTTCTACACTCATAGCCCCACATTAAGATTAGCTCCTGTGTCGTGTGTACCATGGACTCGCAAAGACCAATACACAAACACCCAGACCCAGAACAGAATCTAAACTCATTATTCAGATGTCTGTCTGGCCGGAGATCGAACCCGAACACACTGCGTGTCAAACCAATATGGTGACCGCGCGGTCACGCGGGTCGTTAACGCGCCACGAGGGTATTTGACTGAACTATTAGTCCTCGGAGTAGCATCTGTGATCGACTTCAAGTAGAACCCCTGTTCTGTATGAAGTGCTTACAAATGCCTTTGGGCAGCAGCGACCAGTTACTATCAGATGCAATGTAAAGCTCTACATGTGTCACCTGTAACACCAGACTGATTTTTGCATCACAATAGTGTTATATGTTACAACCATATCGAAATAATTCATATTCATATGAGGATAAGTGGTGACCATTGTTCTTTGTTTTATGAAATATCACATAATGATTGCAACGTCTTTTGTAAAAGGAACTGTAGAAAGCTTGCAAATATAATTATCTTTACTTGAAGCTGTAATAAATTGGGATGTTGCCAATTCCTTTAACTCTCTGTTTAATATATCGCTCTATCTATTAGACTTTTAAGGTTCATTGCTGGAAGTAGGCTTTTGATAATAGAGGATTTTTATCTATATGATGCGGTGTCGCATCTGGCATGTTTTTATGATAAAGCTTTCTATCTCTTGGATTCTGCTCTTATTCTTCTCCTATCTACGAGATCTACGGGAAGAGAAGGAGTGGTGCTTTTCATTACCGGTACAGTACATTTGTGTTGTTGCTTTTATATAAATTAATATTTGTTTAATTTAATATAATGAGACGGTTCAATATTGTCCTCAGTAGCGGCATCTGTGACCGTCTTTCAAAAGGACTCATGTCCTATTTTTGTTTGGTTACATAATGTTTATGATCTGCAGTGACCGCAGATTTTCAGATTTTCTTTTGATCGTAGGTACAAAATTATAATGTGCATACTCAATAATTTTTAAATTAGATGCAATATATTAGTGTAATTATATAATTATTATACGTGTCTTATCGCACGACGAGAATAAAACGTAAATTATTTTTTAAATTTGTATTTTGTGGTACTAAAATTGTGTTCGCATTTTGGGAAGTTATTTATCCTTTGTGTTTGTCATTATCTAGAACGAAAACGTCTCTTATGTATCTATGCTAGACGATAGACTACGTAAATAAAAATAGTTAATTATTTATTTCAATTTGCGGAAATTTTCAGTTTGTTCCTTTTAGTTTTCACTGCGTGTTATTTCAAATCATATTTAATAAAATGGCTTAATATACATACTTTTTTGCCTGAATTAGCGTCTACGGTATAGCGTAGCTTATAAAGTGAAAACTTTTCGTGTCTATATAAGCAAATAATGCATTTAGCTTAAAATACATTACTTAAAATACAAAATTTGACTGAATCAGCGTCTACGGATCTCTATTTGTATGCTGTATTAAGTTGAGCTATGCATGTATATGACTTCGTATTTATTTACGTAAAAAACTGGCAGCTTAAAAAATGTAAATAATATTAGTTCGTAAAAGGGACAGTTATTTGGCTTCCGAGGAAGCGACCGGTTTCGTGTCAGTCATCGAGACGTTTTTTTGTATCCGAAACCAGTTTACCCTATCTGTTAACACGAGTCATCTGGTTAGGGCATATGTCACGGGCGAACGGGACCGGCCACCAGGTGCTGGTTGATGGAAAAAATTGGTCAAGTGCGAGTTGAAATTGGACACGGTGGGTTCAGTCTTAATAAAAAAATAAATTCTTTTAAATTTAATATTTATAAACATAGACGCTACAGGAATAAATGCGTTGTGAAAATGTAAACTATACATACACTTATTAGGGTTCAGTAGGTAAACAGAAAACCGCACAAAAATGGAGGTATAAGAACCCTTTATTTCACCTTTTTTTTCTCAATTTTAATATTTGTTGCTATAGTGGGCATTGTAATCACGCCCTGTTAAATTTCATGTGTCCATCTACAGATAGAGCCCCGTGATAATCGGACGGTCAACGGTCACTTAGTAAAAGGGTTCCGTTTTTACCCTTTGGATACGGAACCCTAAAAAAGCAAAACAAGAGGTACGGAAGCGGCGCATGCGCGGTTCACTTTTCACGCGCGGGCGGAGGGTGGTGCCATCGACTTAAGCGAGGGTACCGGCCCGCGCGCGCTCAGTCAGCTGACGACAGCCGTACCGACCGCACGTCGATCTATCTCCCCCCTGCCGGTATCGCGCAGTGACCGCATCCGCACTCTTAGTGTTAATCCCCGTGTATCACAAGACCAACCACGATGGCCACCTACGCCCAGTTCAAGCACGTCGAGCTCTACAAGATCGGTCATGGAAAGAACAGGTACGTCCGTTTCAGTGCGCTGCGCGGATGCTGCGGTACAGCTTTCAGCGTTTCAGCTTTCAACGTAGGGCTTTGTTTTGGAAAGGTCATGGTTAGGATTGAATTTTTTATTGCTACGGACCAAGGTTAGGTAGACAAAAATACAGTTTTTAAAAAAATATTTTTCAGGTACTTTTTTTCGCAAACAAAGAATACAGTATAGTCTAAAGGCATTGTTATGTAGGCATAACCTGAATTATGAAATAACAAAATATAATAATATTGATTTAAATAATTATTTAATGAAATCTCATTAAACGATTTTTACAAATACGTTACGTTAAAACTTGACATATAATTGTATAAAATCTTCAAGTCAACGTGTTATTAGATAAATCAATGCGAAGGCCGCAATGTACGCCTTATCAAGATTTCAGAGCCAGCTGTTGGGGCGTTTATGAAGTTCTAGAACGCTTGGGGCGGAAAGTTCGTGAACTTACAAGTATTGGGGTTATTCACACCTATCGATATTATTAGTCTACGTTTACGGGCTTGTGTGAAAGACGGTTAAACGTAAACACAAAACTCAAAAGTACCATGTTTTATAAATAGAGCCTTTTGGCTCTCCTGTTTTTGATTTTATAAATTCCTTATAAAAAACTTCGTATAGCATTTGAAATGTAAAAACGAAGTAATTTTGAGTCAACATCTCGTGTGTAAAATTAAATTCACAAAAAAAGTACAATTGCATATATTACAAAATGTAGTAGACACCTCAACATAAGTCTAATAAGATATTCAAATAACTTTCAGCATACGGTAAATTTTCACCTAGAAGTTTATATTAAAATGGCTAACAGAGGTAACAAAAATCACTTTATTGGAAATATATTGTGCTAATTTTAACGTGAATTGTAGTTTATATCGTGCTTAGGAAATAAATATTTATTAACATTAACTACTTTCTGAAATTTCATTTTACGACGAAAGTCACTATTATAGACATGTCGAGTGGAATTGGAGTATAAATTTCTATTGAGAGCTTTATCCAATAAGTGTTCAATGATATTAATTAGAAGTGAAAAAGAGATGAAAAATAAATTTGTTGAGTCGTATTAAAATATTTCTTCTCCTTATTATAATTATATAATAATTATACTTATCAAAAGAATGTAATGTTTTCTATCTATTCATAACTGGATCAGAAATCAAAATCAAAATAAGATATAAATAAAATAAAGAATAATAACATTAAAATAAGCGAAATCAAAATAAAATATTGTAGTTCAAAGCAAAGAAATGACACCTGACATTAAATGGCGACATCCAAAAAGCAAACATTTGAGACTATCCATAACATGAATCACTTGATCACAAGTTTTGGTATTCAATTCAAGAAAATTCGACTTACTGACGTTATTTTTTTCTTACACAACTACATACGCATAATTACCATTATATCAGCAAAATATATATTGAGGATGCAGTATTGCTTAAATATGTTTCGTCGAACAACTTTATCATTTCAACAAAGCATTGTATGTCCTACGCGTGTCCATCACGGGAATGATAGAAATTCGTAGTCACATACCGCAATGACGAGGCGAATTCGTCGAAGCGCCAGATTGCATTGTATCGCATTCCGTGACAAAAAAAAAAGCAAAGAATGTTGCTCCTACTGTAAATTCTTACCGTTCGGTGAGCAACGCCGCTCGAGCGAGCGCCGATGCTTCCGACATCGCCGACAACATCACCGACACACCAAGTGGACACAAAGATAAAAGATAAAGCAACGATTAAAGTCGTGACCTTTTTTTTCCGTTTGTGTATTTGTGTTTTTTGTATCTACCTGTTTAGATAATACAAACTGGACTCTTGTTTTGTTATCTCTACTTTGGTAGACAAGGTTGGGAGCCATAAAATATTTTGCTAATCGCTTGGAAGATATGATAATGGAATTTTAAGAATTACGCTGAGTAAATATAATCATTCATAGGAATGAGAATATTCATTTTTATATAATTACGAGGTAATTTCTTTTCAGCTTCTTGTTTAGTAAAACAAGAGGAAAATTAAGAGTAGATGATTACTGTTTCTTTCGGTGCATCTGCCACACCTGTTCTGGCCTTAGAGAATCAAATATCGGCACTTGTGGTGCTGTATTAGTATAATGTTTTAGCATTTGTAATAAAAAAGCCCGTGCCATTTTTAGGAAATTAAATATCCAACATAGGTACCTTGTTATAATTTAGGGCTATGTCAAAGTGGTCATCATTCAAAGTAATAAGCGACCATATAGCCCAATAGCACTTGTGTTCAGTTGTAACTTGTGTACGTGGCCGTCCTTTATGTGTGGTGTTGATAATGAGTCCTTTATAACGTCGATGACAAATTCAGGTTTTGAAGATTTAGTTACAGGGCCTCGTATATTGTCATCTGAGTTACGTTCTGAGTTTTCAATTCAGCTGTCTTTACGCTCCCCACAAACCAGAAAATACACAATACATTAATACGTCTAACGCATCAGCTGTTACAAAACAGATTTACATGTTACGAGAAATAAATAGGAAAATATATTTTGGCTGGCTGGTTTGCCCCTTCCTTCGTATAACGAATGACGGATGAGGCTGTCGCGGCGACTGAACGCAATTACGTCGCTGTACGAGGGCGGATCGAACCGAAACCACGTACCCTTTGAAAATGCATGCACTGTGACAAGACAATTACCCACTCACAAGCAGTCTTTGTACGAGAGCTCTTACGAGGTATCTATGTATATATATAAAAGCGAAAAGATATTCATCACTTTAAACATATATTTATCATCGCAAAGCGCACAACAAATGTAATTTGGAATGTAGTTTCATTTTTTCGTATTGATCATCCATCCATCCATCAGCCTTTCGACGTTCATCGCTGGACATAGGCCTCCCCTAAACGGCGCCACTCCAACCGGTCCTGTGCCTTTTGACTTCAACGGTTTCCTGTTGACTTCTTCTGGTCATTGATATTGAAATAAGGAACTGGAAGGGGTAAATATTTATATGATAATTAATCTATGCATACTTAATTACGGGCCGTCTAATATCCTTTAGGTTTATGAGTTATATTCTTCTGTTATGTACATAGGTGGGGTCGAGTGGAATCTACATTCATAAGTATAAAAAAATATTACTATTTTTTCCAATTTTTAAAATGACTACAACTGGGGTCTTATATCTACCATCCCATCCATCATACAATCTATGTAGCCGTTTAATGTCAACTATTAATTTCTACCATTTTTTAAGGAAATCTCTGACAAGTCATTGCTGTTATACTTTACTTTCTTCAGAGACTTTGGAATAAAGCCTCAATTGTATAATAGACTTACATAATCGATATGAAATATCAATTATGTTTTAGGCGATATTTGTACGGAAACACGCATATGCATTCGATACGTACCCAATAACATAACAATTTTAACACATATAAATCAATATCCATTAATTTCGAAGTTGCGGTTGCGAATATTTTTATTAATACTCTCAACCATGACTAAATGATGTGATTGTGAATTGAAGTGATGTGAAAATAAAAACATGAATATGTATTAATATAATTGTGTTTGTCTATGATTTTAACACTTTACAGCCTAATTTTTTTCGTGTTTGCATATTCGATTACTTAAATAAGCGTAATTTTGAAAGTTGTTTTATGTCTGTGTATAGAAATTATAAAAAAAACTGACGATATAAATAATATAGGACACACGTGAACAATAACTGTATAGCCATATAAGATTTTACATTCGGTTGTGACAATCTATACTATTGTAATGATTTATATATTTTTTGTGATTTACTTCGTGATTATGCGAAGCAAAACATCGTAGCATGGAGTCGTGGCTGCAATTCACCTATTATCCGAAAAATAGACTCCTATGGGTTTGGCATAGTCCTGTCTTCCGGTACGAAAACACACGCAATGTTACTTTATACCAGCTATTTTAGACTATTTTGGCGTGTCAGCAGTCTGTAAACCCTAGTATGATTTTGATTATATAGTACCAAATATTCTTCGTAATTTTGTAATGAAACGTTGGTAATAGTTTAACACATTTATGTCAAGTAGTAAAGATAGGCTACCGTGTATGTTATTTCACACATTAAAGTTGTAAATGACAATACGAATGAATAAATTTCGCTTATCGTTTAGATTTATCTGATAACGACCCGCGTGGGAGAGTGGTCATCGTACCGGTCTGACACGGTTCTGGATTCAATCCCCGGCGAGACAGATATTAGAATGAATTTGGATATCTGTTTTGAGTCTGGTTGTTTGTATATTCGTCTAAGTATCATGATACTCACGACGAATAAGAAAATTCTGGTATGGGGTTACGAGTGTAAAAATTGTAATGATTTAGAATGTTAACTATATAATTTTATTAATATTGAGACTATTACTAATAATTGTAGTAGTAAGTGTAGAATAACAATGTAATCCATGTTATTTTACACGTTTTTGAATGTATTAAACATAACAGTCATCACAGTAAGCAAATACTTCGTAGGCAAGCATTACTTGTTTACGAGTTCAACAATTCGCCCTTACAAAATCAGTTGCGCTATAAATTCCATTGTTTGACATTGATTTTAATCCTAAAATTCGTCGCAGAACCCAGACTAATTCGTTGGGGAGACGAGGGTGGCGGCATCGCCAGACGGCACGCGCTTTGTGTCACGTTTTTTTACCCTCTCAAATGCCTAGAAAAGTATTAGTTTCTTTCATAGTTACAGTAACGACTTGTGCGGTTAAATGATGGCTTTGATATGATTGTTGTGAACTTATTATTGTACTACTGGGCACGGGTTTTCTCAAGGGTTCATTTTATATAAGCCCATTCATCTTTTAGATTTTTTGATGTGAAACAACTATTTAAATAATATCAATGGTTAACCTGATTGTTTGCGTGGCGATGCTTGCCTTTATTTATTTTAGCGCCATCTGTTATTAATCTAACAAAACTAAGTGGGCTTCGGTGTTAGTTCGATTTAGTACGGGTCCGTAGATTCACTTTTAAACGCTTAATTTATAATTCCTAAGTAATTGAAATATCAGAAATGCTTGAGATTAGAACCTGGTATCTCTAGATTGTGTAGTCGAGCTTGTAACTATCGTTAGGCTATCACTGCTTTGTAAATTAAAACCTTTTTTAAAGGACTCTCAAGCTAATACATTTCGTTGTGGTATGTTAATTCACTATCCGTGTTAACTTCTAATACGCTTCGAACGTCAGGTTGCAAGCTTGGGATTCGAACCGCAGGCCACTATATTTAAATGTCGTATATCAAACCTTTAATCAAGCTTTATATGAGGATACAGTTATTTATTTGCTTTGTCCCAATGACCTAATTCCCTTCTAAAGCACTTTAATAAGAATAAAAATCTTATTTAATATTTTCTAACTGAGTCTCGATAAGTGTATTCGACATTAGACCCATAGACATAAGAACGGATAGAATTCCAAATTGACATTACCTAAGGCAGCGATTCCTAAATGGTGGTCCGCGGAACCTAGCGGTTCGATGGCCAAATAAAAATGGAAACCCTTCCTTAGGTCCTTAGGTCAGCCTAAGGAATTTTGGACCAAACGACGCTTATTCAGGACCTTGGACTATTCGATCTTTGTACATCCCGTCGCGTATTGATCGCATTGCGTAACACAAGTGCTTAAACACCGCCTGTGTTTCGGGGCCCTAAAGTTGCGTGACGGCGCTAGGGATTAGCATATCCGTAGGAGGCGACGTGATTACGCCAGACGCTTAGTCAGAGGGGCTGCGACGTGAACTGTCGAGACATCTATTTATACATTTACATGACTGTAAAGGTCATGCCGATTTTGTTGTTATTAAAAGTTGGTTATTTCGTGTTTAGTCTAAAGTGGGTTTTGAATATGGAGTAACATTTAGTTTTTTACACTCCATTTAAAATACCATATAAAGTTTTAACTTCTGAAAATAATTAATTAGTACTTGTTCTTCTACTTAATAAAATAATAAACGATACTTGAAAGTAATACAAATAAAATAAAAAAATCTTAAAAAATAAAATTATATAATAAACGATTTTGTTATTAATATCGTTGTAATGAATTTAACCATCAAATTTAATTGCTTCCCAAAATATATTATTATTGTCTCCATATTATATTATTATTTTACCCGCAAAACTTAATATCCATTTTTGTCTTTATAAAAAAAAACTCAATACATCCGTTTCATTATCAGCAAACGTCAACCCTAAAATAACATTAGACATTCTGTGTAGAAGCGGGTTCCGTCCTTGGCGCGCCCCTAAAGATATATGACATCGTTAAACGGTTAAACTACGATAACAAACTGTTAAATACCCACAAGGCCAATTATTGGTGAAAAGGCGAAAATCTAGAGCTCGAAATAACCTCGAAGCCTATTTCAAGACAAGGACTAAAAATACGCACTAAACGTTATTTCTTTTACCTTTTCTATACGTTAGTCAATACTTTTGTTAGTTACTAGTATTTCTTTTTATATCGCCCTCGCATAGAGGTGGAAACACACTATTCAAACGCCACGGCACGCCACAACATCCGGCGCGTGTGAGTACTTATTAGTTCCACATTACTAAAATGGTCAGATGCAAATACAACACGCTACGTAACAACATGTTCTTCCACTCGACAACATCCAGTCGATCCAGATCGACGTGTAGCCTGCAGGGGGGTAAACACGCCACCCGACGCATCACATACAGTGTGTTTCTAGGCAACATATGACGACACACGTCAATGCTTTCAACAACGGGCTTTGTGGCGTTGCGCGGCGTGTCGTATGTATGCACGGTCCACATCGGATGTCGACACGACACATAGCGTCGCGTTTAAGTAGTATGTTACTATATTTCTGATACCTTTATGCTATGTAAGCAATTTCACTGCCGACACTCAAAAACAATTTTGAGAGAGTCTACACTATAAGTATTTATAATTTAGTGAAATTATAAATACTTATAGTGTAGACTCTCTATTTAATTATTTTTGATTCCGGTGTCTTCTCAGATCCTTGTTATAAATAAATTAAATACATAATATATTAATAAGTTTAATATAGAGTTTGCTAGAAAATAC
This sequence comes from Cecropterus toxeus, assembly GCA_018249875.1. Classification (NCBI taxonomy): domain Eukaryota; kingdom Metazoa; phylum Arthropoda; class Insecta; order Lepidoptera; family Hesperiidae; genus Cecropterus; species Cecropterus toxeus. Next base: position 16,849 of record DWNE01000030.1, read on the forward strand.
AGTATATTTTCTCGCAAACTCTATGTAGAGAACTAAAAAAACGAAAACTTAAAACTTATGGAGAGTTAGGTCTTACCTAAGGAACTTTTACAGAGATATACCTGGTGGTAGAACCTATGTAGTTCGACCGGGGGGGTACCACTGCCGCCCGTGAAGCAGTTCTTGCGTTTCGGTTGAAGGGGGTGGTTGCCGGCTCGATTTTATATGAGGCGACCATCTCAGTCCTCGGAAGTAGCAACGCATCTGTGATTGACGTCAGATAGAACAGCGATTCAGTATGAAGTTGCTTATAGATGTCCATGGGCGGCTGTGACCACTTACCATCAGGTGTACCGCATGCTCGCTCACTACTTCAGTCTTATAAAAAAAGTTATTATATTACTACTAAATGTGAGTTAATCTATAATAATATTATAAGACGGAATCGTTTGTTTTTAGGGTTCCGTACCCAAAGGGTAAACGTGACTAAGACTCCGCTGTCTGTCCGTCTGTCTGTCTGTCTCCAGGCTGTATCTCATAAACCGTGATAGCTAGAAAGCTGAAATTTTCACAAAAATGATGTATTTCCGTTGCCGCTATAACACAAATACTAAAAATTAAAAAATATATATATGTATTAAGGTGGGTCCCCATACAATAAACGTGTTTTTTGCTAAATATTAAAAATGGTAACAGGTAGACGCTTCAAATTTTCACAGAATATTTACTTGTTTATAATTATTGTAATAATGGTACGGAACCCTCAATGCGCGGATTCGACTCGCACTTTGACGGTTTTTTGTTTGTATGTAATATGTGTATATACATAGGTACATATAATGTTACTTTTACCGTACCTTTAAGCGATATAAGCCTCAATGACGTTACACATTGTTTTTAGACTAATGATGTTCGTTCTCCATGAAATAGACCGTAAAATGGACCCTTAACCCGGTAACTGCATGACAACCTATAAATTAAATTGGTTTTATGGTTGTACCACAACAATGTTGATTCAGTCACCGCGCTAATAATGTGACACATAAAATTTATTTTTAACATTTTCATTCCGGCCATTTCCCGGTTAATTTCAATCTTTACTGGGGCGTCACAACAATCTGTACGTCTATACTAATATAATAAAATGAGATGCTGTGTGTCTGTTTGTTACTAAATCACAAAAGAACTACTGGATCGATTTACATGAAATTTTGCATGGATGTAACTTCTTTACCTAGTCGACTTATTTTACTTTTAATTTAGATATATTGCACTATTTAAAGATGGCTACTATAATGTCCGTCGCGAAGTACGAGTGCTTCAGCTTGTAAGAGATAAAAAAAAAATGTATATCAGATTTTTTTTGTAAAATAAACATTATTGGATTTTGCTTTGGATTGCTTGATTTGCTTTGGATTTTTCAATGTTTTTACTTCAAAATGAATACAGTAAATAAATTATTATAAAAGGTATTTAAAAAAAGCTTTTACCCTACTGTATTACTTTCTACAAATTAAGCTCTTTCACATGATACCCATATCGGGTGGGTTGGACAAAAATATGTATTCCACCATTTTGTTGCGGCGACCATTTTAAAATTACAACAATATTGATTACATATAATTACATTGTCATACGAACTTAATGTGTGTTCCAAATTTCAGCTCAATTCGACACTGAGAAGTGGGTTAAATTCAGTTTGCAAGATTTGACCCAAACATACATACAAAGTTTGTATGTATGTTTGGGTCATTTAACTTGCAATGTTTGTATTACAAACATTGCAAGTTAAATGAAAGCTTTTAATTATTGAATCTATTTTCACATTAAGTGATATTTGCTTTTTTCAGTTAATAAAATGAAGTAAAAAAAAATGTTAAATGCAATTGTTTTTTAAAAAGGTTGTTTGCACTCTATTAAAATCTCACGGTATTCCTATGAATAGCGCCTAGGCTCAAGATTTTTCTAGGTTAACAGTGAAGTTACGTATAAAGGGAAAATCTAGGCTAGCTACACTCGACGTTTTAATTCTGTGTATTTTTTAGGATGTGGAAAAATTTAAGAATTCCCCTGAAAAAGTACGACTTTAAAATTAAATCAGAGTCTAAAGAAATAATCCATTAAAATTTGAAAGACTACATGATTGATTTCTAATAGATCAGTCTGGCTATTTGACATTAATTTATTTGATTTTAAAATTAGCCTTCTTCACTCACACTTCACACACTTTGAGAACTCTTTTTTTTTAGAGAACTCTCAGATGTGCAGCTGTTCTCTCGATGTTCATCATCATAAAGAAGTGATAATTAATTTCTAATACGCATATAATTTTAGGAAAATCAATGGATTCAAACGTCGGTCCCTCGATTGAGTGGCCGAGTTTCAACCATTAGGCTATCACTGCTCACTACTCGGGATTAGTATACTTGTACAAATTTAAAAGAAACCTCAGCACTCCTCGTGAAAGGCATATGCCTTTCTCGACTAACAACATTAATAAGATTCTTACATAAAAACACATTCATATTTACTCATAGCAAACAAGTCTACAAGCATTTGTGTTGTGTGGCGTTCTAACACGCGACACTAATTTGTGTGCAAAACACGTATGAAAATATTTGAGTCCAAATTAGGAAGTACGTGCAACTTTCTGTATTTATTTAAATACCTTTGATTTTACGAAGTTATGTGAGCATCAGAAATTAATCATTTGCTTTAACGGTGAATGTAATAGAAGACGCTTTCTACACTCATAGCCCTACACTAGGATTTTCTCCTGTGTCGTGGGTGCCATGGACACACAAAGACGAATACACAAACACCCAGACCCAGAACAGAAATCTAAACTCATCATTCAGATGCCTGTCTGACCGGGAATCGAACCCGGGACCCACTGCGCGTTAGATCGGTATGGTAACCGCTCGGCCACGCCGGTCGTCAAATCATTCGTGAGGAAGCCTTACACCTAAGAACTTCTAAAGAAACAGAAAATCTTAAAGCTCATTGAACAATCCTTGACGTAAATAAATTGAAATGTAAATAAATGTTAGAAAGTAACATGTTTTCTTAAAGCTGTCGGATATGTTACAAACATTGGTTATTGTTATCAATTTTGCGATAGTGTTGTGCCGTGTGTCGTCGGGCTGAAATGTCACCTTTTTTTCTTTGGACATCCTAAAAGATGATTAAGGGAATGAATAACATAAGATGAGTAGCAACGTCCTACTGTGTAACATAAATTTTACATAGATGACTATTAATAAAAACCTCCATTACAGGAGGCCTACGTCCAGCAGATCTCAGAAGGCTGATGGAATAGAATAAAATTATGCAACGACAACGTCTTTTCAAGGCTTCTATTAATATTAAATATAAGTATTTACTTTTATTTATAGGATATTAGTTGTGAATAAAGAAAGAAAAGATAAATAACAAATAAAACGCATTTTATTTACTTAATATCATCTTTAATCAGACAACAATATATATATTTTTATATATGGAATTTTGGACCCTTGTACGCGTCGTCAGGTGCTCTTGCCAAAGCTTTATCACAAACCGATCAATGGTTTCGAGACGCAGAGTGGCAAACATTGATTTTTATTTATATTATTTTCTAATGTTTAACACTTTCCAACTCGTTTGGGATGTCGCTTTAAGTATTTATACTTGTTATTTCGTAAGTGCCTCAACGTTTACAAACTTTTCTGTCGTTCCTAGCTTTATTCTTACAAATATACTTTTATAAGTGGTGCTTTTAAAACTTTCAATGTATCCTTAATGTGTTCGACAAAGTTATGTCTTATTTAAATACAAAAGAGGTCTCTTCAAAATTTCATTTAAAATATTGATTGCCAAAGCGAAATAACGAATCGTCGCTAGGAGCGCGAATTGTTAAAATTCTGCTCATAAGCATGTAGTTAGTTGGAGTAAATCGAGCATAATATTTGAACACAACTCTTACCGACACGCATCGCTATTTTCAATTCATTTTAATGCCGTTCTCTTAATACCTATCGTATAAAAAGTGCAGTTGGCCGCCGACGCTCATATTTCTTTCTAGATCGAACGTTTTAAATTCCGGCTCGTGCTTGTCCAGTTACGAGCGCGTTGCTATGTGAACGTCACCTGCCCGTGATGCGTTGAATCTACGGATGGACGGTTTTTTGTACACTGAATTGCACCACAGATGGTAATGCTTTGATAGAAGATAAAAGGAAGACGCATACTGCTCGCATTAAATCGATAATCGACGTATTGGAAAAAGCTCGGACGCAACTTCAAATCGCGTTCGTTCTCTACATGTTTCTTGCACATAATTATGTTTTAATAAGGGCAAAATAATGCACCATTGACGATGATTTCACCTTAATAAATACATAAATGCGTGGATGCGGCATGCGTGAGAACTGCGCTTATTACGATGGCTTTAAATATGACATACAAACGTGTTGACTGATGGTCTTTCATGATGTAGAGCCATTTCGTAGGACACATTAAGCATTAAGGAAGATTTATTGTCAGGTAGTTTATTGTATAAAAATCTAAATCTCTTTACTCAGTAATATATAAAATAAATGTAGTAGTGTCATCTCAGGTCATTACAGTTACATTGTGGTAGAACTTTATATTCCAAGAATGTAAGCAAAAAGCATTAGAATAGTAATTTAAGCTTGCACTCTTAACACATAACCCATGTATTATATAATAAACATATAGGTAGTAAGCTATATGTATATAATGCCTGAGTACACATGTTTTAGAATACCATTAGAATGAAATGACATAAAGGAGTAATAAGCATTGTAGCTGCATTTTACATAACTTTAATTTTCTTGTCTTATGATACTCATAGCATATACGATGTAAGTACATTTCTTATCGATTCCACGTTAGGAAAATTAGTCACATAATGCTTGTATGTAAATCTTCGTAGGTTTGTGGGAAGTTGGTTTAGGCAGTTATTGTTGGAGTTATATTCGGTAATAATGTCCGCTAAAGGTCCAAGGCCGAACGTCGCGTGTTTCATGAAACGGATATAAGATTTTCATGTCGTGTTACGTCGTGTCATGACAATTTGGCATGATGAAAAATGCTAAAAGTGATATAACGTTTTGAATCGCAATGCGAAAGTTTCGCCCAATAATGTAATCACGGAATGTATTATTTTAAAAGCTTCTTCCTCGTAGATTTATTTAGCTTTAACTTTATTGTAAATTGTAACAAGGTAATTGCTTTTCTTTTTTTAATTTGAATAAATGTTTTTGGATTGAGAGTTCAGTTAAAGTTTTAGAAGTGGTAATTACCTACTCAACTGTTGTATTATAGAAGAACATTGCGTCGCCTTATTGGAATTAACCATTTCATCAATATTTTCGTACAGATTTAGAATTGGAAAAAAATGTATAGTGGAGAAGTTATTTTTCTGCACTTTATTTAATAGTTGATAAAAAAAAAACAAATAATATCGTAAGTTTGTTACTGGGAATCTTCAGTTATACGATTTTGTCACTGCATGTCGTTAGTTAGTCAGTATTAATAGTGTCTGATACTTTGACCTGTATTCGTTAGGTGTCTTACAAATCCTGTTCTAATGGTTTTACTTATTGTAATACCTAAAAATCCTTTTCTAATGGTAGATCGATGTTGGACTTTCTACACGCATCAATCACCTGGATCGCGTCAATGTTACAAAGGGCTCTTTCATGCGTTTTATATCTCTTAAAAAGAATAGACCAGACAGGTTCTTGAGCCGTTAACCTATTAACCGGCATAAAAGGAATTTAGTTATGCTTCATGTGACTTAATGTTGTGTTCTGTACATTTGATAGTCTTGTGCAGGGGTCGAATACCCGCGGCGCAGGAGCGTCTCCTTGCAGACCGCGGACCTTCCTAATGCAGCATGCATTATTGCGTATTGTAAACGAGATGTACGTTAATAAAAAAACTAAGCGTAATTTCCCGGTATGCCTTCAAAATTTTAGAAATATAATATTCTTGTCGATATTTTCAGAGACTAATTCTGTTTATTGTAGGCTTTTTTTATTGCTAAATTTTATTGCCTAATGCGGCCCGCTATTACGCATGTAGCTAACTACATATGTGGCCTGGATTGTTAAAAAGGTTGTCGACCGCTGGTCTTGGATAGGGATTTTTATGATGGAGAAAGGTAATTACAACGGGTGGACATTTGTGGTTTACTCAGAATTGTCAGTTGCTTTATGAGTTCGTACGGTGTTATCTGATTCACGAATCACGAAAAGAGAGTGCTCTTTTCCCACAAATCAAAATGTTTGCTCTATTCTATGACATTGTGGCCGTTTTATGTCTTTACTGTTAATTGTCAACTAGCTGTTTCTACGACTTTGTTTACGTGATTATTTAGAGAAATTAATATGTCTATTCCGGAAAATCTGTATTCTATCAAAAGTTTGTGAGTATGTATGTGCTTGTTACTCTTTAACGTAAAAATTACTGGTCGAATTTCACTGAAATTTAGCTAACAGATAGTTTATAGCGTAGATTAAAACAGGATACACAATATCGTGGTAAATGTGACTGAAGCGGGCGGAGCCACAAGAATAACCTAGTATTATATAAGTTTTACGACTTCTACGGATATATTTCGAAACCAAAATTTATAAAATACCACCGGTACCAGTAAGATATGAGAAGTGTTAGTCAATTTCGAACTATGTTGCCTCAAATGATACAATTTGTAATGTGTCTTTTTAATATCAATAACCTCTTCGTCAATGTTTTGCGTCATCTAATAAAATAATTATTTAGTCAAAAAATTACAATTATATGCCTATTTATATATACATTATATTATATAATGAAATAAATTAGAAAAACAACTACATCGTAGCATTTCTTAAAATATAACTATTTTTTTATATCCTTCCATCATTTCGGAATAAATTATTTATAATTTATTAATATTTCGATTAATGCAACTAATATTAGTGATATTTTACATATGAGATTACGGTATGCGGGCTGATATCATTTGGTAGTCGCCAATAAAGCTTTATGGATTTTACTAATTCACTACGCCCCATTAGACGTCAATTAGACCGATATAACATCGATAAGTTAATCGATATCATATCGAGCTGTAGAGCGATTCTTGTAAATGAATCGTCGTAAATGAATAATAGAATTGGATTCAAATTGCAATAATTCATCGGAGTGTAATGAACTATCGATTGAGGTGGTCCGCGTCGAATAGATTTACTTTTCTACGATGATGAATGAGTTTTGTTTTGTAACGAGACTTATTTACGGTTCACACATACAAGATGCGATGTGAGATTGTATATGTTCATGTAAGTAAATTCGAAGTGTCTGTTCCTATTATCTACATAACAGTTGTACATATCACAAAAATGTTTTTTTTGTCTGTTTTTGTATGTGTTTCTTCCGATATATTAGATGGTATTTTTGTTGTCTGTTTGTTAATTTGCTTATGTGTTTCTTCGGATATATTAGATGTTATGAGGGACTATTAAAATTTAATTACTAGTTCCGCTAAAAAATTACAAAATGTCTTAGATTCGAACCAAGTAATTAAGGCATAAGATGATAATCTTTTTAAAAGCTCGATACATTTTTTTTATAATATCTTAAATCTTATGAATTGCAAAATTTTAATAAAATGTGCTCCATTTGAACTACTCTATCTAAATTAATCAGAACTTGCTAAATATATTGTTAGAACCATTTTTTTTTCAGGCCGATGGTTTTCGAGATCATGCTTTTGTATTAAACTAGGGTATTTATAATGGTTAGGCGGTTTCAAACAATCATTTGAAGAGTTAGCGACATGTGTTGGAACACTTCCTTAGTCATATGCGCGAGCGCAGCGGTGATCGCGATGACGGGCGAAGCGCATCGCTCGATCCGTTATGAGCTGGCGCGCTGTTTTTTATCTCTGCGCGATTATCGCCGGCCCGTTAGACCACCGCACGCGCACAATCTGTGCACTCGGCGATAGGGATGGCTGTGATACCCAAAAAATATCGAGTTTGAAATCGATTTAAATAGTGGTCACAAGAATCGATTCAGAAATATATCGAATACTGAAGAATCGATTTTGAAAATTAAAAAAAAAATTGTAAATTCCGATTTTTATTGTATATTTCATTTGCTGATTGACGAACACACCAGCCGTCAAGAAAAAATAAACACCCCATCTACTTTATCAAATGCGTGTGGAAAAAAAATAAGTTCAATACGCTAAGATGTTAGCTCGACATAACAGATGCGGAAATAAGCCTTCATATTTTTTCAATTTAAATATGATTAATTTAATTGGTTACTTAAAATCGATTAAAGTTCTAAAAGCATACTGTTCGATTAATTGATATCAAATCGCCATCCCTATTCGACGATTGCCGTCGCGAGATATCTGCTACGTTGCATCGACTAATTGCTAATGTAAAATTATACGTATCGTACCCTTTCTCCGCTCGTTGATTGCTTCCCTGCTAATTAATTCTGTAAAAGTTATGTATAACGCTGCACGTACCTACTACCAACAGTACTGTCCGCCCACGATGTTTTTATATGAGAACGAAGTAGCGAACGGGTTAGACTGGTGATAAGCGGTCACTATTGGACATCTGTAGCCAACTCCAAATAGAATTGGAAATTTGTTTTGAAGTAGGTGTTGCAGGTGACTAAGTTGAAACACCTTTTTAATAAGTATTTGAACCAGAGCTTAACATTGTAAATTATGCTGTCATATGACAGAAGTAGATACAGCTGTAATGCCTTTACTAGTATATTCCAAAATTAGTTTTCAATTATTCTTGTAATAACAAAAAACAGTCGAATTGAGATTGAGAGAAGTCTCTTAATATCTCTTTAAAGTATTTTAATGAAATGTAAACGTGCTTTATATCTTCACTATTATCCCCTCAAGTATAACACATACAGGAGTTATATGTCGCTATAATTAAACATGAGACATGCTTTTTTATAAAATCAAAGAAGTAAAACAAATATGCATTCCGTTTGATGGTATATGGCGACTGCCATTCATATACGTAGCAAAGGTCTAAAAACAACACCTGATAACATCAGTCTTGCCTGAGGTTGGTCACAGATGCGTCGTGACCCCTGATGACGAAGTAAGACCGCCTTGGTTAAGTATGCCTTCCTTGACATCAGTCTTCAGAACCGTACGATAATTATCATACAAGTACGATAACTTCATATACTAACGGACGAAGTACGATGGTAGATTTTAATTGTACGATAATTTTACATAATCTGTCGTGGGTGTAAAATATTTTGAGGAGACGTTGCTCATAAGAAAATTATTCAGAGATGACCCTTTTTTGTCACCAAATATTTTGAGAATACTGTTTTTGAGTTGAAATGATATATCTCTCTTTTTATTCTAGTGATACATTATGCGTGTGGTGGCCAGTCATAGTTTATATAAAAAAGAAAAAATAAAATTAATATAATATTTTTATTTAATGTAATTTGTGTGTTTGTTAATTTATGTGTTTTTTTAATTTAATTTTTTACAATATTTTTATTTAATGTAATTTTGTATTAATTTTCTTTTTTCTTTTTTATATAAACTATGACTGGCCACCACATGCGCATCTCTAGTCAATTTGCAGTAAAGCCCGCATGCGCTACTGTGACACGTTGCACTCGTATGCAAATCAGTGATAAGATAGGCGGATGTATGGCGATTTTACGCATAAAAGTACTGTTAGGTATAAATTATATTTTAGTTATTCGAATAGTTCCGTAATATTTACTTCAAATATGTTTATTTATTTAATGAGGGCAAAGTTTATTTTTCGTCAGGTGTACAATTTCTACTTGTATAGTTACTATAAAAATAAAAAATGCTTTTAGATAATTGAAAATTCCCTATACCTACCTATATAAAATTCGTGAAACAAAGTGTTATGACATTTTAACTCAAAAGTTAAATACAGTTTATTTTGTTATTTTTTTAATAACTGTTTATTAATACGACCTTTACATTTTAAAGGAAATATTAATAGAACTTACTTCACGCGCTTTTATTTATAAATCCATTGAGTCAGAAAGAAATAAGATTTTTATCGCTAAGCCGGTTTAAACACTGTAAAGTGTATTTTTAAAACTCGCGTGTGCTTCTCAGGTAAATAAAATATACTACAAAAGGACGCAGTACAAAAATACCTTTGTATTAATCGTAAAAAGATGACTAGATCCGGTTGTCTGCCATAGTACATAGACAATATATGAACAAGACATAGCATATAACTTTGCTTGCATCTTCTATTTTTTTTAATTTATGTAGTCAAATATATTGTTCTTGGTTTAGTTATCTGATAAAATTCTAAGTATAGATACTTAAAATAAAAAAGTTTTTATTTTAAGTATGTATACCTACTGGTTGGTGAGAGTAACTATATCAGCAGTTATCTTTTAAGATATATTTTATGTGAATCGGTATATGCATAAAACCTCATTGATGTGGGGACCATATTTCTAACGAGCAGTAGGTAGGCACCGCGGTCTTATTCGCGTTAAAAAATAATGTGAATACTTTAAATTCTAAAACCTTTTGATTAAGTAGAGCGATTTAAAGAAATGGCTGAATGTTCTCTCTGGATCTGAATCGTAGGCTACAAATGTATTTTAAATACTTGAAATTAAACTTTGTACTTTAAGTTCGAACCGATTTAAATCACACAGGAACATTTTTTTTAATTATACAAAATTCTATTGTGGCTTATTCTAAGTTCTTCAAACATTTTTTTTTAATATGAATGAATATATGATGCGTACAACACGCGATATTTTCATTTTTATTATATGTAAGGATGGTTGGATAGATAATATATTGTATGTCACCGACGGTGCGTAATCAAGCGGAGTTGATACCTAGACGTTTATTCTCACAAGGCTTGAGGCAAGAAATAAATAATAGTACTTCTGATGGTTTTATTTTTCATATCACACTAAGTGGTTATTCTCGCAGGGCCTGATGTGAGAAATGAATATCTTCTTAGTTGGTTTAACTTTTCATGTCACATTTCTACGTGGCCACATTTATTTCTGTCATCGTCAACCCATTATTGTCCCACTGCTGGGCCCGGGTTTCCTATTAGAATGAGATAATTCTAGGCCATAGTCCAAAGCGCTGGCTTAAGTGCGAATTGTGCGCGGACATTTTACGTTTTCAGTTCAAAAGCTTTAATTTATATCCGTATGGTTTGTTATATCTGTGTTTATTTCTTCTTAATTATCACCTTTAGATTTCCCTCGTAAATGTTTTTAACGGTTGATTATGTGGACAAACTTTCTGTCATAAAAATAAATAGATAACGCATGAATGCGTTTGAAAGCGGCTTCCATTTAATTTCGTGTAGTGTGAATGTCAGAATTTACGAATTACGTGTACGAAGTCGCAGGAAACAACTAGTGTTTATATAAAAGCTACGAGTACTTATTTGACAATTTCCGAGTGATAACGTTATAACAACTTAATTCTATGAACTTTTTATCGTGATAATATCTAAACTATCCACATATGTGTAATTGAAAAGAAATTACGCGAAATGAAACACATTGTGGTTGCAACCGTGCAACTAGGAAGTGGGCAGTTTAACTGTAACAATTCAGTTTAACTGTAACAGTTCAACTTCATTTTGTGGAACAATGTACTCAAATTACAACGATATTATTTTTGTCTCGTTTCGAGGAATTATTGTTGTGTTTTCCCACATTTAAACACAAAGGCAAATGTTAAATAATACGAGAGGAATAAAACGATCTTGAAAATATAGTTCTTACAATAAGAGACACAGACTAAAATAAAAACAAATGAATTTCAAATGCACGAGAAACATTCTTTTAATATGAGATTGAACTAGCATCGAATCCATGTAATGGTAAGTGATTACTGCCGCTAAACCCACAAACATATAGAGTCCTATTTGAAGTCGGTCTAAATGCATTACAACCTCTGAGTACAGAACAGAACGTAGTACCGCTGTTGAGCGGTTGTGTTGTAACACAGAAATATGTGAGGAGGTAGTGCCACCGAATTCAATACTTAAAAGGTTCTTTCAATACCGTCATCCGACATTCATCTTATAACATTATTGTACATTGTTTATCAGTCATATCGCGTTTACTTAATAGCGAGAACTACGCAGGTGGATGCGCGCAGCGACTTCTTAATATGTAACATTCATTAGCATAAGCAGTTTAGAATCGACATAAAATCTATGTTAATCATATGAAAACGTATCGTGAGCATATGTACAACTTTTCCATTTACAGCCGAGTTATGGCAATAAAAAAAATGTGTAATTCACACACGGAAAAAATCAAACTTAATAATAGTAATTAATAAAATATCTTTGAGCACAACGGTCTTAGAAGGCTTTTTCCAAAATCGATTCAGTAATCACTGCAGCCCACATTCGGACATCTTACTTCACAGGACCAAATTAGAACTTCGATACAAGCGACGAGTTAAACACGTTAGCGTGATTCAGTAAGACGTACAACGCCATCTAGTTGTAACGCTGACAACTTCTTTAGTAACGACGAACGATTTTTAAAAGTTTCACTTCAATAAACAGTAATAAAACAGTATATCACGTAGGCTTTTACAATATTGTATTGGTTAACGGAAATCAACTTAATTTTGCACTTATACTCTTTATTAGCGTTATTCCGTTTATCGTTATAGATATTGCTTCATTTCATTACGATGTATATCGTTATAGCAGTTTATATCGTAATATCATTTTATAGTTAATGTGCTGAAAGTTATTTTTTATAACTTAACATAACGACATAATTCACTACGGTTCCTTTCGCCGACTACGTATTATAGTTTAATATTGTATATTATGTGATAATTTTCTGAAGTCCCGCTACATAATACTGCTATGTTTAATTAAATTTGATTGGATCTAAATTTGGTTCACATATTTCTTTTATATTTGTTAATTGGCATGGAAAATAGATAATACAGTTAGAAATGTTATTGATTGTTAATATTTTTGAAGTATAATCTTGAGTAAGCCGGAGCAGTGGTTCAAATTCGACCGTAATTAAACCCAGATATAATGGAAACTAGATATTCGGTTACTTACTAGGTAGACTTGCTTATTTTCTAATTTATATAGTAAAAGTTAAGGAGGTATTTTAAACTTTGGCTATTGCTTATAAAAAATCTAAGGAGATGTAACTTTAGCTATTGTTAAAATTATGCCTGCGTTGAGCTTTTGTAAGGATACTGCTCCAGTTAATGGGAGTGGAATAAGGACGCTTCTGAGTTCGTAGCCATCCGACGCAAAGCCTTTCAGCCGTGGGTATGTAGGCTATGTAGGCTCTAATGCAGTCGTTCTCAAACTTATTCCGTCCACTCCGCACTTTTAGAATCAATTATTTTGTACCGCCGTAGAACACTGCCTTTGAGAGTATGTAAGCGCAAAAAAGTTTCTCCCTATTTCTGCCTAGGAAATGAAAAAGGCCACAAATCACACAAACTATATTTTGGTAGTCTTAGTTTTAGTAAAATGTTAGAAATATACGACTTAACTGTCATCTACTATCCGTTTCTCCACCCCTAATTTTCTCTAGGGTACTATTTCCTACTTTGAGCATCACTGGTCTAAAGTATGCAATGCCTTTGAAGCAAACATGAATACTGATTGTAGGCATCGTTGACTCGTAGGTATTTGCAAATGGAAAGGAAAATGCAGGGGAGCATAGCTTGTATCGAGAAATACCACTAGTCCGCTGGACGTAAGAAACACGTGAGGAATGTTTTCAAAAACATAGCAAACATAGTACTTGGCTAGTAATTAACTACCTTAGAGCGCTGCACATCTAACGGACTTAAATCGTTTTCATGAATATAAGAAAGATAATATTTATAAGTTATACAGTTTTGAATTGTTAGTATTTTTAATCTATTAAAATCACGTAATAAATGTTCTTAAGTTACAAATTTCTTATTTACTTATAATATGTTGTAAGCAAAAATAACAAAACTATTGTATTGAATGTTAAACTCCTATTTGAATGTAATATTTTTTTAAGTTCTTTTTTCAATATTTTCAAACTACTGTTTGTTTGCTTATTCAGTAACCTACGGAACAGTAAATTTCGTCAACAAGATAGTCGAACGTATAATTTCCAATTTAAATTAAATTTATTTGATTTGAACACTCGTAAAATTGTACCAAAATTTCACGAAACAGAAAGTGGTTGAGGAAATTAAATGTAACGGATCGGCCGGTCGTGACGTGAGCGACGCGTGCGCTTGCTACGAGTACGTCTAAATTTACAGGTGCGCCTGCGCACGAAAAGTGTGATCAGTCCGTAGATAACTACCTTTATTTCCCAGTTAAGGGCTCTTGCTTCTTATTTCTTCACTCATAAATGTAAAAATAACGCTACGTGCCTCGTAACATTGGCTCTATACCCTTAATGTGAATTAATTGTGTTTCTTTCAAAACAACCGTTTACGTTTCCGCTCATAACAAACGGATATTTTGTTTTTATAATAGTTTATTTATGTAAGGCTTTTTAGAAGTTTTCATCAACATAGTAACATAACATATATTTTTTGTATTGGTTTATTTACTAGCTTTCGTTTGATATCTATATTGTCATGATAATAAAAAGTCGTTCTTTCCTTATACTTTTTCTATTTGCCAGCGCTATTTTTTTAAATAAACAGCCTAAGCTACTCTTTAAACTAAGGCGATTCGAATGATATGTCATACGTCACAATCGGTCAAGCTGTTTGAGCTGTAGCCCGTGCCAAAAAATAGAAATATTTGAATTCCTTTCACGAATGTTATGAATGCTTGCACCATTCAGACGTCACTTTGTATGTCCATCGATTGTAATAACCACTTAACATCGACTAGATGTCTCCTTGTCGATATAAAAAGCTGTATGTACTCAAGTGTAAGCAAAAACTGTCGCGTGCCCGCTTTTTATCAGTCACCGTATAGAGTCGGCGTCAATGTTTTAATTAGGATTAAAAGTAAAAGTAGAGTCGTAGAGAGGTTGCTCGCATTTTGACATGTACGTGTATACGAATGGATATCTTTGATAGACTTTGTATCTGTGTAAATAAAATTGACCTGGGTGCCTGAAAATTCAAATTAGGTATCTGTTTTAAATAAAATATCTATCTATCTATCTATCAAATTCTTATTCGCTCCTAAGCAGATACAGATTAATTTCAGAAACTACTAAATTAGACAGAACTTTTGAAATGTTACTAACAAATATGTTTATTATTCCTTTATTGAAGTAGCAAACGAACATACAGTCAGATGGTAAGTGGCCACTGCCGTTCATAGATATCTGTAAACAACTTCATACAGAACAGGGGTTCTATCTAAAGTCAATCACAGATGCATTGCCACTCCCGAGGACTAAGACAGTCGCCTCATATGACAGTGAGCCATTTCTTTAAAATTCCGAAAAAATACATTAAAACATGGTCATTGATTGATGAGTTTGAATGTTGTAGCACGCGCCGGTCGCACGTGGACACCATGTTTGCGGCATAAACACCGCTACACACGGTAACCATGCTGATATTTTGAAATGGGACTAAACATGAAATAAAATGGTATATTTTTCTTTTTAATAATCATCTAAATATTACTGTAAGGAGTTGGTACCGAACTGAGCAATTTATTCTATTATATGTAGTGTTTATTTGGTGAAAAAGTGAATTTTACTGCACATTCCTATGTGTATTTAAAAAAAAGTCAAACGTGACAAATAAACGTGATAAACATATCCTTATTTTTTTGTATGAATCCCGCGTAATTCTTACAAATGACCACTTAAACATAACGTTTACATAATTTGACGAAACAACAGGCAAATACTTTTTCAGTTTTCTAGCTTTCTAAGTTACACTATTTAAAATTTTAAGTCATATTCGAATCCGGCAAACATTCGACGATTTAGTCACCCTACCAGACCGTGGATAATCGTACGAAGTCGAATAACCGTTGTAATCTCTTGCTACCGCGTTTACGAGGCTTGTATTCGGTCGATTCTAGTCGTTCCAAGTTCACGCAGTACGTCTTAATCGAGTACACCTTGTCGTTCTTGTTATTTCGCTTAAACTATGGTTACTGTTCGTACGGAACAGTATTCGCACTAGAAGTGAGCGCGAAACATATTAGCAAAATAACTATATCTATACCAATACATATATAAGAATGAGATGGTGTGTGTCTGGCTGTTACTCAATAACATGAGAACCACTGGTCCGATTTACATGAAATTTTGCATGCTGTAGCTTATTTAACTGCTCAGTCTATAGGCTACATTTTTGATATTTGATTAGGATGGTAACTATTTTAGCGACGTCACTACGCCCTTTCGTTTCAGACTTTCATATTTCCATTTTAAATAAAAAGAGAACGCTAAAAAATAGCAAGCTCTTGATGGCATATTTGTTGGTTAACGTTTAATTGTCTATCTGGAAGGTCTTTATCACTTTTCATGTATCTCCAACGTTTAGGGAGTAAAACCTAAATTTTTTTAACCACGTAGCCAAGCATGGGCACTAGTATATAATATATTATTATCAACAAATTTATACTAATTTGTAATAATATATCCACTATTTTCTATTAATTTTGTCTTGTCTTATAAATCTTTTTAAATATAACTATTTTCTTTCTAGTTAATACCTATTGTAAACACGGAAGTTTATTATTATGGATGGAAGTTTGTTAGGTTTTCACACATAAACAAGGGATCGTGTTAGAATGGAATTCGGCACATAGATAGTTTATGAACAGGCTTATTGTATAGGTTACTCATTGCTGTGGCAGACGAAATAAAAGCGTAGCCGCGGCACAAAGCTAGTATATTTATATAACTATAAAGTTTTAAACAATTATATAACTACAGAAAAAATGTAACCAACATTTTTTCTGTTCATTAAGTAGTTTAGAAAGTCATGATTAAACGTAAACATTATTGTATTAACTCCTGTAATATACAAATAGGTAGTGGGTTGCGATGGGGTTCCCATGGGGATATATTGGGTATGGATTGGGTACTTAAGGATAAAATATGTGAATTGTTATTTTATTATTTCAATACAGATGACGGCAAGCTTTAATAAATTGTCGGCTATTTATAAAACAAGCTATTTTCCTTAAATGTCGATAATTGCAGTGCCCCGAATTGACTAAAACAATTATTCGACTCAAAGTTATGCTTTCGACAAATTGTTTAATGGCTCCTAATTGTCCAATTGCTCAACTTCCTTATTTGAATCTTTTTTTACAATCGTCGTACTTATTCACTGATGGAAACAAAAGACTTTTGGAACCAGACTTTTAAGACTTTTGATAGGTGGTAGAATAAGTATGGTACGACAGGTACCACCGCTGCACCTATTTCTAGCGTGAAGCAGCTCTTGCGTTCAGGAAGAGTGTGGTTGCCGGCTGACTTTCGAGGTGATTATCTTAGTCCTCAGGATAAGAAACGCATCAGTAATTGACTCTTGGAGTCAAAATACACAGGGTTCTATCAAATTTAAACAAAACACATGTCTAGTAAGCATATTGATTAATGAAAGTAGATGTTTTAGGCACAGATGGTGCATAATAAATTGTATAAAAATTACCCTCCTGGTGTAGTCGGATAATACCACCACATTATTATGATTATTGAACACTTTATGAGAAATAAAGATGTTAAACCAGAAACCATGTTATTAACATACTGATATTACATATAAAACTATTATTATAATATTGTTGAGCTGAAGAGTTTGTTTGATTGTACGCGCTAATCTCAAGAACTACTGCTTCGAATTGAAAAAATATTATGTGTTTTCAATAGTACACTATAGGAGGCTATAGGGTATATAATATCACAACATGTTTGTTTGTTTGTGTTTTAGTATGTAGTAGCGGGTGAAACCGCGGAATACAGTAGTTTGTCCAATAAATGTTTAAACACCTCTCAATAAACATTATTTTGCAAATAAGTATCCGACGGTGAAACCAATTAAAACTTAATTGGTATTTATTTTGCGGATACCAATAATAACGTCCAACATTTAATGAGTTGAGTAAACGACTTTTACAGTTCTTTAAATAATAATGTGCCGATATTATTAACTACCTGTGCTACGCAGTTTATTAAAGAATAATCTTTTAAAAACAAACAAACAAACAAAAGCCTTCCACGATAGATTTACTATTCAACACAAGAATAAATTTTCAATTTGAACCAGTAGTTCCTGAGATTAGCGCGTTCAACACAAACAAACTCTACTGCTTTACAATATTAAGTATAGATAGATAAGCCTTTTATGTTACCATGTTGACGCAAACTCCTAAAATATTATAAAAACAACAAAAAAATGCGTGACTGCTTTCGGTTTTAACAGACGGTTTTATTATGTTCACAAAATTATCTTGTTGTGTTTCTCATTAATTCTTCTTCTATCATTATGATTTTGCATATATCATTTGGACTTTTTACTGTTCCACTACTAAATACAACGCTCTTCTCAGAATGAGATGAATTAAATACATGCGAGGCAAATACGAGCTTTTGAATTACATGATTATATGTATAATCATATTAAACTTTTTAACAATAACCTAATTTTTTTTATCAAGTAGCTTTTTGTTCGTTGTTAATTTTAGGGCTTAACTTAGAAACAAAGATTTAAAAATCAGTTTATCTTCAACCCACTTTTATTCCACTGCTTGGATATCAGGCCTTTTTAACAGTTTTAAATTCGGGAGTATTAACTACACCTGTAAGTCTCACCTTAATTATGAAATTGACATCAATTAAGACCATGCGCAGTATTCCTAGCACGTACACCAATAACGTGTTACACGCCGTGTTAGTAACCTGCGTATTGCCTTATTGGTTCCCACCAAGACTATCCCTCGGGCGTTGTCTAGTACAATAGACGACTGAAGCATCTGTGCACGGAATCCAAAGTTACATCCGAAGTTTCGTCCGAAATTTCAGACGTTTCTGACTTTGTTACATTCAACTTTTTTATTTAAACTTTATATACCTAGGGGGCCCGGATCTGTGGGGGGGAGGGAAGTCACCCATAGGGAAGTCCCCAGGCGGCAATTTCACAGGGCGGCAAATTGAAACCTTGCATACGAATGCGTCACTTGATGCGTCATTGATTAATTTAAACATTGGGACGCCTGAAGTGTATCTCTTTATTCGTACATATACATTTTTAATTACCAATTACTTTACATTTAATGGCTGAAACGATTGAGATGGCAAAAATTATAATCAAGTGGGCAGGGGCGGCATTTTTAAGTTTAAACCCGCCCATAAACAATTGAAGATCCAGGGCAGCAGACACAGCAGGTACAAAAACGAACTAAATGCTTTGAGAATTACTACCATCAAGGAAAATAAATAATGCACATAAGTAGGTAAATAAATTTAACATTTACATGTACAGAATAAGAATATGTTTGACAAACTTATATATAGAAGTTTATTCATATATATAATTACATGAATTAAAATTCTTGGATTAATATTAATAAAGAGGAAATAAATAATATTCAAATATTTATTAATATAATTTATATACACTAATATTAATGATTAAAAAAAACACGTAAAATATCCATCTTTTATGCGCTTAACAGATTTGATAGCTAAACGTGTAGCGTTTAGCTATCAAATCGAATAGCGATCCTAACTCGTCCGTAAAATAAATTTGATAATTGTTTCATTCGATCGAAATGCTCAAAATTGCGACTGTAAGATAGCTGGTCCAACTTTTGTTAACGGACATACAGAATATTCTCGGATATACTATATTATTAGTTAGACTTCACATACAATAAATTTAGTGGCTATGTTATTATTATAAGGGAATATAAATTACATCACTATGGAGAACGGAAATTTAAGTGACATAACAAGAGGGTAGGATCCCATAACCTCTTTGGTATCGTATTCAAAATATCGAAACTTCGATTGAAACTGAGAAATTATGGGAAATTAACATGAAATTGTCGAATTATATGGAGATGACGCAATAATAAGGGGTATATAAATACCACAACTTAAGGCTCGGTCGGGATATAGGAAATCCATGCAATTTGTATGACGTAAGTCATTTTAGTATGACCCGTTCCGAAATGTCTGAAACTCTGAACGTAATTGATAAGTATTACAACGCTTAAAAAACTAAACGTATTATCTTAACTATAGACATTTCCATAAGAGATGTTACATGAATACTAATTTTATATTAACATTAATCCAAATGAAAATAAAGTTTATGTTAAGTTCAATGACTTCTTATTTCAATTTTTTTTTTTACTTGTTCGCTTCATCACTTATAAACCGATTTATATAATTATTTTTGTTTGAAAGGGTACACTTCTTAAGTCGTCTTTATTTAAATTTGAAGAAATAAAACCATCCCACCAACCACTATTATCTAGCATTTATACTTATAAAATCGTTTTTTTTCTTTATTGATTAATTATACTTCCACTTATCAATAATTTACTGACGCCTATAATGGGAGTATTACCGACTTACATTACACCTAAATAAATAATTAGACTACTGGTAATAATCCTACAATGAATATCTACATCCTTGGAGATTCACGTTTCAGACGTCTGATCTGAATACATTAATTAAGTGTTCAATTACATTACCCTTAAGTAAGGTGTATCAGTGACAGTCTATCAGCAGGTTCCAACGAGGGTTGCCAACCGTACTATAATATAGTATTGTACTATATTTCGGGTCTGCATACTATATACTATTGAACAAAAAACGCAAAAATACTATATTTTTGACATCGAAATGTAACAAATAAATCCATCAGTTCAAAATCCAAATGTTTCTAACGTGTCTCTACATTATTTAAAACAAGCACGTTAGTTCAGAAAATCTAAGATTTATTGAAATAATTGTATTTTTGTCTGCATATTAAGTTTTGTCCATAGAATACTATATGTATATGTGTACTATATATTTAAAGCTCATTTTGAAAAATACTATATTTCGTTGAGAAAACGTTGGTAACCCTAGTTCCAACACACGCAGATGTTCATGGCATGTTATGTTGTTTATTTCAATGCACAGAAATATTTTTGTCATATCTCTAGTAGGTATATCTTTATAAATATTTCAGTTGCAATCAATTATTTGAAGATTTCAATTAGAACTAATTGCGATTTTAACTAAAATGAAATTTTCTTGTTTTATTTGAATATTTTAAATCTTACAATGATTAACATATTCACATTTAAAGTAAATTTTATGTATGTTGAGACTGCCTAATTAACGGCTAATTTCGAGGGGATTAAAGTGTTAAATTACATTCATAACAATTTAATGTTACAGAATTAAATATTAGCAATGGCTAAATATTATAATTTAATAAGTGACTTATTACGTTTTCAGATAACGAACTGTACTCTGGCACTGTGGCAGACTTCAGCGGTATGGAACCCATCATATATAGAGAACCGCTTCAAACAGAACCATACGACTCCATGACGCTTAATGGTAAGTAAAATCCAACACTCTTCTATCCTTCGAAAAATACAGGAAAAAATCTAAAATATTGAAAATTAATATCAAGACTTTGTACGTATCGATATCAGAGTGTCAGATTTTTCCAGCTCATAAGGGATTATATATTATTTCTTATTTTTGTCTATCTATCTTTTAGCAATTGTATTTTATATAAATTATCCATAGAATGTTTTTATGGGACAGACACATAGCTATAAACAATAAAAACTAATTCAATTTCTTTCAAATATTTGTAAATAAAATAATGTTTTCGGCCTTTATAATTAAATTCATTAACTTTAAAATTTAACACGTCGTTCGACAAAATTTATTAGGTAACGCCTAGGTACGCGTCGATTCGATTAAAGTAATTAATCCTAAAATGATTATGGAAACTTTATAGAATTAATTTACCCGATGCGAAGTAACACTCAACGATGTATGTAATTGGACGAAGTTATTAACCTGTCAAAACATTGAATTTACATGTAGATGACATCAAACACATTCGCGCCCAGAGTAATGAAATGGACATTCTATGTCCTACGAGCGCGTAATTGCAAAACTAATGGCTTAAACATTAAGTAGTGTAATAAATTAATTACCGATGATAATTGTTATTGTTTTATCAGTTATAACTTAATTTTAATAGTTTATTCACAAAAAGGAGATGTCCTATTTGATAGTACCATAACGAAATATTACGGAAATTATTACCAACAATTTTGAGATGTCTGTTTAATAATAATTCATAACCAAAACAAACACGAGTAGACATAAATATATTTGCATATGGAGATATGAATATCCTGCTCGCCTATTCAGATCACAAAAGGCAACATAATGTCAGTCAAACACTGTTTAGTTGCTGCTCAATCAACCATCCTTGTTTATACGTCCATAATGGTCGATTGCTTTCCAATGCGGCTGTCAAACATACATCCGTCAAGTTAATTGAATTTAGAACGGGTTTTGACGGGACATCCGTGTCACAATGACATTTGCTGCGTCAACAATCGATAAATTGGATTAAGGTGGAAACATACTACTTAAACGCGACGCCATGTATCGTATAGACACTCGATGCGAACCGTACAAACATATACAACACGCCGCGCAACGCCACAACGCGCGTTGCTAATGTCATAAGCTCGTAAAAGACGGAATTGTGTAGACGGTGGTATGGGTTTAGTATACAAATTTATTAATTAAAAGAAAGTTCTGAAAGCATTGAGGTGTCGTCAGATGTCACCTAGAAACACACTGTATGTGTGTCGGATAGCATGTTTACCCCCCTGCAGGCAACACGCCGATCTGGATCGAATGAATGTTGTGGCGTGGGAGAGCATGTTGTTACGTAGCGTTTTGTGTATTTGCATCTGACTATATCAGTGATATTGAACTGATAAGTACTGACACGCGCCGGGTGTCGTGGCGTTGCGTGGCGTTTGAATAGTATGTTTCCACCTACAGTTTTGCATTAAAATTATCGACACCGGCAGCGATAGGGTTACATCCCCGCTCTTAATTATATTTGTTTGCTTGCTTTACCCATTAGTTTTCTCGTGTAAACTAACTTGTTTGTTATTGTTCACAGCTCCCGACTTCGTGAATTCATTAGTGCACGGCAATTTCGTGTACTTCTTCTTTCGGGAAACAGCCGTCGAATACATTAACTGCGGAAAGGTAGTTTTATTAACTGTAAATAGAACTCTTAATTAAGTCTTCCGGTAATATATTCAACGTTACAGTCAAGAATAGAATAAAAGTTCTTTTTACTTGCAATGAAACATTGACTTCCCGAAGAAAAGAAGTAATTTATATTTTTTTACTATATGTACTTACTTTTACACTATATATTAATTCCAACACGTGTCTCCGGTCACCATACCTGTCATACGCAATGGGTTCCAGATTTGTTCCCCGGCAAGATATCTTGAAAAAAAATGAAATAAAATTAGGCCTGAGTGTTTGGGTATTTGTCTTTGTCATTTTCCGTAGCACCCACGACGCTGGATAAAATCCTAGTGTGTGGCTATGAATGTAGAAAGCTTTAAATTTAGAAAATTATACGTCAAGAAAAAAATCCATCTTAATTTAAGTTTTTCATTATATTCTTCATACTCTTCCAGGCGGTATATTCCCGAGTGGCTCGCGTGTGCCGCGACGACCGCGGCGGGCCGCACCGCTTTAAACAGCGATGGACGTCCTTCCTGAAGTCCCGACTCAACTGCTCCGTAGCTGGCGACTTCCCGTTCTACTTTAATGAGATTCGTGAGTTTCTTCTGGTTTATTTGATGTTAACACAAGGTGTTTTACATGTGGTAAGACCTTTCGTGATTGGAGTAGGTCCAATGCTTCCTATGTTTTGTTCACAAAGGAGTGGAAAGAGAGATACATTTTTATGGATAACAACGCATCTGTCTTTTATCTCAAGTATAATAAGGAAAGTAAACCTGTCTAGGATCTATTATAAAATAAATATCCATGAGCGGCGAGTACAATATCATCAGATGGACTTCATGCTCGTTTGCTGTTTCAAAATATAAAAAAAAACTGTAGTGTAAATAGCCGGTATAGCGATACATTCAATTTATACAACGAAATTTTACCACCCACCACTATTACCACTTAACAAAAAATGTGGCTGGCGGCTCTCCTACATATTAGGCGACCGTCTTAGTCTTCGAAAGAAGCAACACATGTAATTGACTTCAAATATAACCTTCTTTCTCTATGAAATTGCTTATAATAGTCCATGGATGGCAGGAATCATTTACCATCCGATGGATAACATGCTCGTTTGCTACTTCAATATACGCTAATATTATAAAGAGGAAGGATTTGATTGTTTGTTTGTTTGAATTGAATAGGCTCCGAAACTACTGGACCGATTTGAAAAAATTGTTTACCATTGGAATCCTACATTATCTCTGATGAACATAGGCTATATTTAATAAGAGAAAAAAAGGAACCGTCTGAAAATTTCGATTATGCAACCCGATGTGTGAAGAAACTGTGCGTAGCGAAGCAGGATTGTTCAGCGAGTCTCATATAAAAATTCAATTTCAGAGTCAACAACGGAGCTAATAGAAGGAGTATACGGCGGTCTCACCGCCCAGCTCATATACGGCACATTCACAACGCCACCCAACAGTATATCTGGCAGCGCGGTGTGTGCCTTCAGCATGCAAGATATCGCTGACACCTTCGAAGGAACATTCAAGGAGCAGAGCGCCATCAACACTAACTGGCTGCCTGTGAATAGTGCTAAGGTACGTGTATAATAGTTATATACTAGTTTAGAATTTAGATGTATAATCGGGTATTTACTGAATGTTTATAGAAAAACTGAAATTATGTTATGCTGACGTATTTTAAGCACTTTTGGAGAACAATCAGAACTGTCTGTATATAAATGTATTATTTAAGTAATTGTGGTAATTGCGTTCAATTATTATAACTGAATTATCATTATTTTGTATAATACAAAGAAGGGCTTCATTGAAAATTGTATTTTTTCGGTAATTAACATTTATTTACACTCATTCAAATATTTTTCCGCGCTCTCACTTGCACGCTTAGACTAGGGGGAACGTGACACTTTTTTGTGCGTGCAGCATTCATCGATTTATAACATGGTATCACGTCAAAATGTTTTATATATTGTAATATTTCCAGGTCCCTGAACCCCGTCCAGGAACATGCCACAACGACTCCCGTCAGCTCCCAGACCAGACCCTCAACTTCATCAAGGCACACGCACTGATGGACGAGTCGGTGCCAGCTTTCTTCGGAGAACCAATCGTCATCAGAACTAGTTTCCAGTGGGTATTACTTGTTTGAAGTTACAGACTTTCAAGTCGATTGATAGTTTAATTTTGGAAATTTTCATAGTTCGTTATGAATGTGATTTATTCCCTAGCTAAGATATTAGACATTTTCATTGTTTGATAATATAATTAAATGTTTCAAGAGTTTAATTATCAAATAATCCGTAAATTTAATAAAAATATAAGTTTTGAGGAGAATGGGTTCTTTAGAACCCGTTTAGGTTATTTTTAGAACTTTTGTGTGACTGTGTGGTGGTGTGTTTAAAATAACGTCAAATCGACAAGGTAATGTTCAGTCTAGATTTCAATAAAATATAGTCCATCTACTCTATCCCAAAGTACTCAATTATAGTTTAAAGTTATATTAATAATAAAATATCATTGTTAATAGTACAAAATATAAATTTTATTGATTATTTTTAGCAATGGACGTACAAAATTTGTTAATGAAATATTAATGGTTTGGAGTGATTTGGAGATTATTAAGCTTTTTCCATAAGTATATTTGTGAACAAAAATAATTAATAACATAATAAGGAAATTATTTTTAATTTATGAAATATTAAATTACATGTAACAATTGTCATTTTACAGTTATCGATTCACCCAAATAGCAGTCGACCCCCAGGTGAAAACGCCGGGTGGAAAAGCTTACGATGTGCTCTTCATTGGAACAGGTAACGTGTTTTATCTTAAAATATTATGTAGAGACATCCGTTCAACACTTATTCATTTGTGTGAGTAACGTCGCGTTACGTAGCCGTGGTATTCATCGAGTGGTTAAAACAGTGCAGTATAACCGGGGAGGTACCACCGTCACACCTATTTCTGGCGTAAAGCAGTTTATGCATTTCTTTGGGTGTTGATCGACCGGCCGACATAAAACAATATGATCATTTAGTCTTCAGGAGTGGCATCTGTTATTGATTAATGTGAACTGTCTCTAAACTCGAATAACACAGTTATATCTGAAACACGTATTTTTTTACTGTGGGCATCCCTATTGTCTTTTGCTGGGCACAGGACTTTTCTTAGATTGAGAGTCACAGTCCATTGACCGGGCTTAGTGCGATACCTTTGAGATTTGTTTTTAAAAAAACTTACGCAAAGTTTCCTCGTTATTTTTCCTACAGCGTAAAGTAATACTTTTAATAGTATTGTAATGATAATAATCTAATGATAAGCACATAAAAATCAATGGCGTGTGGGCTCGGAAGCTTGATTGAGAGGCCGAGTTTCATTCGGCCATCGTAACTCATACGTCACATTACATTCACAGACAACGGCAAGATAATAAAAGCAATAAACGCAGTATCATACGACTCGAACAAGCAAGCCGTCCCCGTGGTGATAGAGGAGCTGCAGGCGTTCGCGGCGGGCTCGCCGGTGCGCGCGCTGCGCGTGGCGCGCGCCGGCCGCGACGCCGCGCGGCTCATCGCCGTCTCCGACCGGGAGGTGCTCAGTCTGCGGCTGCACAGGTGCTCCAGCGACAAGATCAGCTCGTGCTCGTGAGTATCGCGGTTTCGTAAATGGAGCAGTATAAACGGTGAATAATGGCTAAAATGCCATAGGCTCATGCCTGAGGCTCCATAGGTTTGAGCTGTATAAAAGGTGATTAATGGCATTTTAGCCTGAAGCTCCATAGGTTTGAGCTGTATAAAAGGTAATGAATGGCATTTTAGCCTGAGGCTCCATAGGTGCTCGAGTGACAAGATCAGCTCGTGCTTATGAATATTACGCTGTTTCGTGATTTGAGCGATTTGCTCGTTTGCTACTTCAATCTTATTAAAAAAAGGATGAGGCTCCATACATGTTCCAGTGACAAGATCAGCTCTTGCTCGATAGTGCCTTTGTGATTTCAGCTGATTTAATCCTGAGGTTCCATAGGTGCTCCAGTGACAAGATCAGCTCATGCTTGTGAGTATTAGACCGTACGAAGGGAATTAATGGCATTTTCTACAATCTTTATAAACAAATATAAGTCTCTTATATTCCCGCTGGATTTAAGGGTCCGGACCTTGCTGAGCATAGTCGATTAAAGACTCTTCAGAAGCAAAAAATATGTCTGTTGTTTTTATTTCGGTATCAACAGAATGTCTTTTACTCTTTTACAGACAGTCTTTTACTCTAGAAAAAGCAGACAAAACGCTGCCTGATCCTCTTAAACACGTGTTTAAAGAATTCTCCTTCATATTATTTGATATCTTCTAGGGTTGGAAATATGTAAGGGATATTAAATTCTAAAATACGAGTCTATTAACAAAATGTTTCTTGTATTTCAGTGAATGTGTAGCCCTCCAAGACCCGTACTGCGCGTGGGACAAGCAGGCGGGCCGCTGCCGGGCCTCTTCCCACGGAGTAAGCCGCTGGCTCGACGAGAACTCCTTCTACCAGAGTGTCAGCACTGGCAGTCACGCTGCATGCCCTCACAGTAAGCGATTACTATTATGAAGTAGTTCACCAGGTGATAGAACCAATGTTGCTCGACCGAGGAAGTACCACCGCCACACCTATTTCTAGCGTGAAGCAGTTCTTGCGTTTCGTTGGAAGGGTGTGGTTGCCGGCCCACTTATATATGAGGGGACCATTTTAGTCCTCGGGAGTAGTAACGCAACTGTGATCGATTTAAGATAGAATCCCAGTTCAATATTATGAAGTTGCTTACAGATGTCTATGGGCGGCAGTAACCACTTACCATTACACTTACCAGGTGGACTGCATGCTCGTTTGCTACTTCAATGTGATCAAAAGGAACAATCCAGGAAATTGGTAGCAGTGACTTATAAAAAAACTGTTTATAATATTTTGCACGCGGTAATATTTTATGAGGATAATTAAAATGTTCAATCATAGATAAGTACCCTGTTATATTATGCAGATAATAGTATTAATTTCGGTTCGATAAAATATTATAAATGGACTGTCAATGTAACAGAAATATTTTACCTAAAGAACTAATTTTCAAGTGTACGTGGTGGATTAATTTCGAAAATATTAAAGGAGTTACGAAGGTGGTAGAACTTTTTGTGGTTTGTTCCGGAAGCACCACTGCCACTCCTATTTTTGACAAATAAAAGCAGTGTTATGCGTTGTTGTGGTGCCGACTGGCGTAGTAGGGAAGACGTAGTTATCCAAGGTGTTCCAACAAAATCGGGGGTAGCAACGCGTCTGTGGCTAATCTAAGTAAGAGGTATCAGGTAAGAGTATAATATCATTTTTTTTTCACTTTATTGCTGTCAACAAACAGTTCACCAGGTGGTAGAACCAATGTAGTTCGATCGGAGAAGTACCACCGCCACACCTATTTCTAGCGTGAAGCAGTTCTTGCGTTCCGGTGGAAGGTTGTGGTTGCCGGCTCACTTTTATATGAGGCGACCGTCTCAGTCCTCGGGAGTAGCAACGCATCTGTGGTCGACTTCAGATAGAACCCAAATTCTATATGAAATTGCTTACATATGTCCATGGGCGGCAGTAACCACTTACCATCAGATGGGTTGACTGCTCGTTTGCTATTTCATATTCATAAAAAAATACATAGATTAATTATGCAACAAGTTGCATGAGACAACCACTTTTTTGTTTTCGACAGGTTAAACTTTCCGTTAAGATATCCGTTGTCTTAGACTAGAGCAATAAATTCTAAAGATATTGTGTACAAGTAAAGTTTGTCATAAAATTTATTTTCCCCTCAAGACTACGTTAGTACACTGCTTGTACAGACACTGAATTTTCTGTATAATATAAAATATTGTACCACGACATAAGCTATGATGCAAGATGTGCTGCATAAATATTACACGTTATGTAACAAAGTTATAGCAACTTTTCTAACTTAAAAGCTTTTCTTTTTAAAATTCATTTTTTGAACATTCGTTTTTTTAAGATTTTAATATATTTTAATATAAATTTAGCAAATTTAAGCCCTCAAATTTTAATGTGAACTTCATATATTCAACTGTTAAATACTTTACCCCTCGTACCTTCATTCTACACCCCTTAACTTAAAGTAGCAGATACAGCAAGTAACATGCAAGCATGAACTAAATTTTGTTTCGTTTTGCAACTTCATATACCAGATTTTTTTTCCATATATTTTCCAGATGGTGAGACCAGCGTAGTTTGGGAGGTACCATCACCATACTTATTTTTAGCGTGAAGCAGTTCTTGCGTTTCGGTGAAAGGGTGTGGTTGCCGGCTCACTTATATAATTATGTGTATCTATTATTAATTTCACATACAGCGTCTGTTCTATATGAAGTTACTTAAAGATGTCCATGTGCCAATATAAACTAACCATCGGGTGCCCTGCATTCAAGTTGGTTGCTTCAATATGATAAAAAAAAATTACCCTATACAACGTAAAACCCAAAAAAAACAAAAATTATTATTCGGTGGAAAGGTGTCGTCAGTGGCGTAGGGAGGGGGGACGGAGGGGCGGTCCGCCCCGGGCGGCACATTTAGAGGGGCGCCAAAAACAGATTTGGGGGGCGGCAAAAGCAGATTTGGCAATTTGGTCGTCAACTTAGATATTATCGTTTGTTGTTTTGCCATTCCTTTCTATTTTTGGTCGTCAAGTTAGATAATCTCGTTTTTTGTTTTGCATTTGGTTGTCAAGTTACATATTGTCGTTCATTTCTTTTGTTATTGGTCGTCAAAATTTGTATAATGTGTGGCGAGTTCAATATCCGCCCCGGGCGGCGTAAGCCCACGCTACGCCACTG
>DWNE01000031.1:0-46593 GCA_018249875.1 Cecropterus toxeus
CATGCATTAATTTTAATGCACGGACGTAACAGCTAGAATGTTGTGCATTACATATAATTCACGGACGTTAGTTAGTTAGTTTAAAAAGTATAGGCCCATGCATTAAATGTAATGCACGGACGTCATAGCTGGATCTGAAATGCATTATATATAATGCACTGACAGGCAACGTGTTAATTAAACCTATGAAATTATTGTATTATTTTAATATTAAAGTTCTGATTACAAAAGCTTTACGTTGACAAGAGTTTGCTAGTAAGTAACTTGCTAGTAAGTGGTTGTATTGTTTTGGTAATAAGTCACTTCATTTCACTCTGTAATTCTAACTGTATAATGTTAAATGTTAAAAATTAACAGAAGACAGACATAAAAAACCAGGTGATAAAACTACAAAAAAATTTCATTCCCCTGCCTCTCAGTGGTTGCTAGGTAACGCTTTATTATTAAACATTCCATATTGAATTTGCACCAAGTATAGGCCAGAAAACTGTGTGCCAGGATACCATTGTCAGTCTTGTTTACTTCATTTTGTTAATATATTAAATTCAGCTTGTATTATTGTTCAAAATTGTTCGTGCGTTTCACACACGAATGGTAGTAGATTTTTAAAAACTTTCATTGATGACTTCTGGCAACATTAATTTTCATTATTTAGTTATTGATGAGAAGCCCATTTTCTTAGAAACTATTGTATTCTTAATGCAGCAACATTTTTACATATTACACATATTTAATTTTTTATACACATGTGAAAATATGTTTATATGTACGTAAAACAAATGCCTGTCGATATTACAGCACTCAAACAAAAACTCCAGTGAAAAGAAAAGCTACTGAAGAGCGAACAGCAGCACCAAGCAACAACTCAGGACAGGTTGATTAATTACATTTTTTTATTGCTTATTATTGATACATATATTTTAGTATTGCTTATTATTGATACATACATATCAAGTTTTTAAAGTTATATTTCTCGTTTTTGCATTTCTCACAATTATCAGTGTAAAATTTTACACCATCGTCTAAAATGGACACCATAAAGTTGGCTAAAAAATGACAGTTTTTGTTGGCTAAAAAACTTTTGCAGGAAAGTAAACTTCTAATTGCATAAAATAGAGATAAGGGACTGTACCCAGACCACTAGACCATTTGGGGGACGCGGGGGGGAGGGGAAGGGCTTCAAAATATCATGTTTGGTCTTAGGGACAGGGGGGTCAAGTTTACGTCACATAGTCAATATCTCTTAAAGGTTGTCTCATTCCTTTATTAGCAAAAAATGATAAAAATTAGTATGCGATAACTATAGGGGGAGGTAGGGTATACTTATATACCAGGCATCTAAGGCCACCTAGGGGAGAGTGCCAAAGTAGCATCATTTAATGTATTGCAACACTATCATTTTTTCAGGTAACACTTAATATGCTGAATGCTTCAGAATCTGAAATGGATGTGGATGGACTTGGGAACGATGTTAAGCTAGAATTTGAGTCTAGTACTGAAGAAGTTGCTACAGAAACTATATTAAAGTAGATATATATGATTTGTATATTTATAATAAATATGTTTCTCTGGGTATCTAGACAAACAAATGACAAGATCATTCAAGTTAGAATTTTTTCTTTAATGTGTAATTTAGTGGGTAAAACATATAAAAGTAATTCTTTTATAAAAAATCTGTTGAATTTTTGTATATTTATTTGTTTTTAAATGTGAGTCACACTTGGAACTCTGAGTCATAGGAAGTAAATGAGTATAAGTAAAGAAAGGTAAGTAAATGTTTATGGGAAAAAACAAAGGAAGTGTCCAAAGATAAAATTTTAATTTTTTAAATATATAAAAGCAACAGTAGAAATTACCTAGCCATCACTTTATTTCCTCTAAATCGCGGATACCAAGCGTGACAGCTAGAACAAACTGAACCAGCAAATTTGGTTGCAGTGGATCAACAATAGCTGTCATGTCATATTAAAGTCGGCCTGAAATTATCTCGTTCTCGGTGACGGTCCGGCGACGGCGGCGGTGGACAAACGCTCTGAGGATGCACATCCTCTGGAGGATGATATTGGTGTTATGTTCAAAAAAATGTATTTTCAGCTTGTCTTATATTTAGGTTTGGAATGTTTAGTGTTCACCCAGTTCACATTTGGAAAAATGTAATTATTTATACTTTTACTCTCGAGTTGTCGTTTCGGGTACTTCAGAAACGGTTTCTGATCGATTCAATGTTACAGTTAGTTGCCAATAATCTAGTCCAGCATTTTCCAAACTTTATTATGCCGTTGCCGAGTCATGATCAGGTTTTAGAGGGTAAAAACAGATTCCAATGGCCATAAAATGTAATTATATTAAAATAAAAACACATGGAATTGTAAAACAAAAAAAAAAGACTACCGACGGTCCTTAACTGTATCTAAAGAAACAATGTGCACCTGGTACTTTATTTTCATGGGTCAGTATCGGGTGGCATCCACCATTTGATAAAGCTGTTCTAGACAACTTACCATTTAGTGTGACTTGAATGGTTGCTAAACACCCATTAATGCTAATGATTTTAATTATACAAATCCTATATGTATTAATGGAATTTCAATCTTAATTTGAAATCTTATTTGAATTTAACATACTTTATTCTTTATGATTATTTCCTATTTTGTTTATATAGTTGTTGTACTCAACCAGATTATCATCCAGACATATAATGAAACTGGGAAAATAAAAATTGTGTAGAGAAACAAATAATTTAACTTAGAATTACAGTTTATTTAAAGACTACCTTACAATTAATTTAATAAATTGAGTAAGTACAATTAAGAGTCTCATAAATAAATGAATTGTATTATTGTATTAACCAGTAATAAAATAAATATGTATGTACAAAAATTTTATCAATACCTCTCCTTATCTTTGATAGGAAATAACAATGTCTTTTCTCTTCTAACATTGAAAATTTGCATATTTCAAGTTTGGTTAGACATTAGACGAGATCTCTGAGATCACATGAAAACTTTGTATTTTCCTGTTCCATGTGGAAAAAGGCGATTCATAGACTTTTACTGTGTTCTGTAATAAAATGTTTTCAATGACAGATTCAACATCATTTCGTATTTGAAGTTTGTCAAACAGTGGAAAACTACTGCCAGCCCTCTTCAATCTTCTTTGGGCACTTCTGTAGCATTTCCAGGGCTGCGGCTCCACCACAATGGATCTTGAAAGGGCCGTAATAGTCTTAAGGAAATCCTGTAGACCATCATCTCCATTATTTATATGTATCCACATGGTGACAGAGAAACAGAAAATGACATCAAATTTCTCTTTATTGTGAGACTTAAGAAACTGACTTATTTTTTCTTGGCCTTCATTTGATGTTATGTCTAGAGGAATGTATGTAATAAGTGAGTTATCATTTTGTTCTATAGCTCTTTCTATGAGGATAGGGTCAATATCTACTGCTAGTATTTTTATGTTTGGCAGGTTATATACACTGCATAGGTAACGATGTAACTCTCTAGTTAGTTCTCCAGTATTGCAACCCACATCCAAACACACAACTTCTTCATTTGGGATTGGCGTGGGTAACATAGAGGGGTGAAAGTTAACAGTTCTTTCATGGCAAGCGTGGAATGAGTAGTAATTTATAAAGTTTCCATGTACGACTGCACCAGGGTCTAATTCTTCCATTTTTTGTGGCATTGTATTTCTTATGAATAAGAAATGTACTATCAGATGAAGTGACGGTATATAGGAGTGTTTTGCGTTAAAAAATATATTGTTTAACTAATAAAAACAACACGCATTCAACATGTATTCGATAGAACAGAAAATTAAAACGTCACAGATTGACAGAAGTGACAGTGTGACAGTGAAAGAACGTCGACAATTAGTGATGCACATTTAATCGAAAGTTCTCGATAATATCGATACTTTTTATCAATAATCATAATTTATAATAATATATTTTTATTAATTTATTATTAGGTGTTGAATATGCAATGAGCATGCAGTCTACCTAATGGGAAGTGGCTGCTGTAGTCCATAGACATCCGTAATCTAAAGTAAAGTATAAGGTTAGTCTGAGGTAGGTCACATATGCGTTACTTCGGGTTTAACTAACTAATTTAATACTGTTGTTATACAGAAAAGGTGAAGCGTTAGTGCATCCAGAATCGAAATATAACAGGATCATCTATCATATTTCATTATATTCATGACGCTAGAAACGGTATTATTATGTCAATGTACTTCATTGACATAATAATACCGTTTCTAGCGACTTTAATTCACCGATGTAGTTTTTATAGTAAGGAAGTAAGAAACGAGCATGCATTTCACCTGATGGTAAAAAACTGCGTCCATGGCCATCTGTAATCCACCCCTAAATAAGATTAGCCTCGCCTGAGGTCACGGATGCGTTGTTATGCCTGAAGACTAAATTGGATCGTCTCGGATAAGATAAGGGGGATCACCATCGCATAACACTGGTGTTATTAGGAAGAAATAGGAGTGGCGGAGGTGCTTGCGGAGTCGAAACCACAAATAGCTGCTTCAAATAGCTGCACAAATAGCTGCTTAAATAAAATAAAAAATTGGGTCGGTTTGGTAATTTTTTTCATCGACTTGCAATCCGATGCAAAAGACAGGTGATCATAAAGAAATTATTCGCGATTTTTATTTATGGTCTAAATAATATATTGGCTATCGATATTTGTAAGCCTTCAATAATAATATCGATAGTTTCATTAACTTGCAACCCTACTGATAACTCCAGCTCCGTTCCTGACTGAGTATCACATAACTGGATTCTTTCACTTTTGCAATGTAATCTTGTTTCCATTTATTAAATACACAAATTTTATGTGTTGCATTATATCTTAGGTTTATTTTTTTGTTTAACAGTTGGGCGTCCTTTGTTTTCTACATTGTTGAGTAAAATATATTTCCCCACTGTATGTACTGGTAGCATAGCGACATCTTTTGTGTCTTTATGGACAACAATTTCTTAGTTCAGATATTGAGATCTAGATGACGCTGAAAATGATTTGAAATAGGTGGTAAATAGTAAGATGTAGGATATCCTTATAATTTAATTGAAGGGATATTTTAAACGTCACTAGCGCTCAGAATAGTAAGATACCAGGTAAGGTATACCAAGATACCTATTTAGGGGAAACGCGTTGTCGGATTCATTTTAATCAGGATTCGTTTTAAAAATAATGCCATAATAGATCGAAACCTAACATAATTAAGATATTCGGTACATCGGTCGTCTTATATTGGTACCATGTAGCTTTTATGCCTTTTTGTTTTTTCGAGAGGGAACGTTCAAAAGATACAAAGAGATAAAACCCTCCCGGTGGCCGTCTTCAGCGCTGTGTGGAGGACACCGTCATCTCCAACGGACCGCAGCCGGAGTCCTCCAAGCGCCCTGCCCCTTTTGGCTCTATCCCGGTGAGCATTAGCGCTCACCGTGCTTTCAGGTATTTACGACGACATACGGCTACACATGCCGCGGTCCTTCCCGGGGTCACTTGACTGGACGGATCGAGCTCCCACTGTTGCCGCCCGGAAGCCCCGTTTTAGTCGGCCCTTACAGCCCCCTTTTAGTCAGTAGGGGATACCGTAGCCCTATTCTGGTCCCGGTACTACAGGGACATAGCTTTTATGCCTACTTACGCAACAATACAACTTTGTGGAGATAATTAAATATGTCTAAATTTTATATAATAATAACTATATATTAGGTATTGATGTAGATATACGTATAAATATTAGTAAGGCTAAAGAGTATTTATGTCTTATATTTTTATTAGTCTTTACACTTTAACGATTAACGTTAAGTTATAATAAGTAGATTTGTACTGCTCGGGAAGTCAGGACTACGTTGAACTTGCCACACTTTATAGGAATTGATGAATAAAGATCCAAGCGCGATAACTTCTGACCTAAGTGAAAAGACTTCACATCAGAATGTCTGTAAAATATAAAAGAAAAAGCTATTATCAGATGAAGAAACGATTATCAAACTTATTGTTTTTAAGATTGGTAAACGAGGCATGGTTGTGCCAATTTTCACTTGATCGCCTGTAGTTTAATAATGTGATTTTATGTACCTAACTCTTAATACAAAGGTTAGGTCATAGGAACTAGTTAAAACAATAAAAGGGAAAGTCACAACCATTCGTGAAAAGGTTGTGACATAACCGGGGTTTGATAGTGATAGGTAGAAAAATACATAGTAAGTAGGTACTCAAACAGGTGAAAGAACTTGTGGTTTAAAGGTGGTAAAACTCTTTTTGGTACAACTCCGAAAGTCGCCACACTTATTTCTGCCTAATAACAGTATAGCGCTGCTATGTTCTGGTCTGAGGGTGATAAGGACATATATACCTGAGGCGTTCCAACGTAATGCTCAGGTAGCAACTCATTAGTGGCTAAACTCAGGTAAGACTGATCTTATCTGCGGTTGATTATGGATGCTCATGGACGGCGGTGATCACTTATCATCACGTGGGCAGCATGCTTGTTACTTCCATATTATAAATAAAAACAAGAACATTATCTTCGATTAGATTTCTGGATTAACTTGTAGATTATGCATAACAACATCTTCAACAAAGTCATCGTATTTATTTTCTTTACTAAATCATGAATGTCAGGGTGCTCCAGTTATTCGACCAGATAGCGAGGAATTTTGGTTTCAGGAATGGTTTGTCGTGAGCGAAGTATTTTGATAAAGACGATACCTTCTTCAAACATTTTCTGGGCATCATAAAATCAACGCACTCAACACATCAATTTAAAATAACCTATAAAAAAAAGTTAACACTGCTATTTATCAACTGAAGTTTAACTTATATTTAAGAGAATTTAAATGCCTACCTGTATAAGTATTTGGCAAAAGGAGATCTCCCGCCAGGGTAGGTGATCATGCCTGGGGAGTGGCCGTGTTCCGACGGTCTTTGCTCAAAAGTTATATGCAGGATATTGAGAAAACTCCGATAGCGTGATTCAGGATACAGTGGCGCCATCGCTTGTTGAGTTGCGGGAGGTCGCCACACGTATAAGAACAGCTATAGAAAGAAAATCATTCAAAAATAAAGTTTTGTCAGCAGAAAAGTATAGGCTTCTGCTAGCGTTTTGAGTGTGTAGCGATTGACGCAATACAATGACAGGGACGGTAGTACAAGCCGCTCCTATCTTCCTTTGTAATCCATGCACTGGTACTAATTCTTTAATTATTTTGACAGATATTCCTACCGTATCCTTGCACATCCGTACCCAGTTTAGGTATAGCTCTATTTAAATTAAAAAGGATGATTTTGCACATCAGTTAAAGTATAAAGTGAATTTTAGGTAAAGTGTCAAGTTATCGAGAAGGAAATGTAGGTACTACAAGAACAAATGGCAATGAAAAAATTCAATCCACCAATCAATTTTACTCGCTCCTCAATTTTTTTCCAAGCGGCTACGGATTGGACCTAATATTTTGTTTTTTTTTGCTTCACTGTATATAAAAAAAAATCTAAACAGCTCAATGCTGTCAATATTTATTTTAAGTTATTTTTAGCGTAATGCAGTTCTTGAATATCGGTGGAGTATGTAGATGGCAGTTTACTTAGAAATGAGACAACCATCATATTCATTGAGAATAGTAATGCGTCTGCGTTCGACTTCCGGTAGAACCCCTGTTTTATGTAGGGTAAGTTACAGATGTTCATGGACTTAATCGTCTGGGTACATTGAGATGGACTGCTCAGTTGCTATATTCTATAATAAAAATAGTTATTCATTGGAATTCCGGAGCTAAAAAATCATAGCTTTGACTTTCATGGTAGAAGTCTTTGACGTTTGCCTACTGTCGGCATATCTGCTATATTGCATCAGTGCAGCGTGAGTGTAAGTCCTCATGCAGGGTGCATAACTTTTTTCGCTGTAATGTAAATAATAATTAATATTGTTAACAGGCTAAAAAATTAAACAATTCTTTTTATTTAGAGATCAGGCTTTGTTTTACAGTAGGACTGTGATAATCTCATTTTATCTATGGGATAGCAATTAATAGATTTATGACATTGATTTAATTAATGTGCCTTATATTTAAAAATTCAGCGAGCTTTTTAAACATTGTTTATGTTATAATGTATTTATATAACTGATGTAGTTCAACTTTTACTTTCTTTTAATCATAAATATACGTTCCTTATGTTGACGTACATCCTCAGCCACGCCATCCGCTGTCTTGAGCCCAGGTGCCGGTCTGCTGCATACTAAACTTGCACCCTGTGAGTGTATCGATAGAGACTGAAATAACAACTGGAATAGTAGATGGAACAACGTCTAATAGACTGAAGCCGGTCGTCCGTGAGTGAAACGTGGGACCGAACGTTCCTCACGGCACACGCAAACTCATCCGTAATTACACTATTTCACACACACTAAACGAGAAATGCCACACACTGTTTAATTGGTAACGTATACGTCTCGCTTTTTGTCATAAATTGTATCGGAGAAATTCACTTGGAAAATGGTTCTCAATCATTTTCAAGTTCAGTTACGTAAGTACGCGTGCACGAGAATTGGTGCGGAATGGCGGATGTTTGGTGGTGCCGTAGTGCTCAGCCAAGTGGCTAGCCGTTATAAGCTCGCACCACTTGCACCGGCCGTCAGTCGCCGTTAGGTCACCCTGATATACGTCAAAGTTTGTCTTTAGTGTTGTGTGCGTAACTCGAAACAAAATGTGCTCCTCATTTCGGATAGCCGTCGTTTCTGTT
Organism: Cecropterus toxeus; assembly: GCA_018249875.1. Lineage (NCBI taxonomy): Eukaryota > Metazoa > Arthropoda > Insecta > Lepidoptera > Hesperiidae > Cecropterus > Cecropterus toxeus. The sequence continues at coordinate 8,769 of DWNE01000031.1, forward strand.
ATCTGTGTTGCGTTAGGTTCTGGACATGTTCACGGACCGAGAAGATCCCGTAGGATGGAAGTTGAGGATTATGCACAGAACGAAGTAGATAGTGGCAGAGCTGATGAGAGTTCATGGTGGCCATCGGCGGAGTTTGCCGTTTTACAGAAAGTTTACGATGATTGCAGTGCGCAAAAACACTTAACTATGTGTTTGAAGGGCAAAGCCTTAACGGCGCTCACAAGGGCAGTGGAGCAGGTGATTTCAGTGTTATGAGTGAAAACATTTGTGAAGTTGAAAGTGTTGATAGTGTTATTAAATATTTTGTTGTTATACAGGATAGCGTACAGCTCGCCGACGGGCTGACGTTGGTAAAGCAGGCTGACGCGCCGGCCGCGGTAGCGGAGCCTCGTTTCCTCGCTGGTATGTCAACTGAAGAGAAGCTCGACACCATGTTACGTAGTAAATTCGAGCAGCTGATGGATACACATACTATTTCAATGGATATGGCATCAGAAGGTAGAGGTAGAGGTGTGTATGCGATTTTTTTATGTTATTAATATATTAACCAAAAACATAATGTCGATAATTAATCATAACAATTTTGTGTAGGTAAAAAGGTCCTGCCCTACTTATTGCTCGGTATTTTCACAACCGTTAGCATTGTGGGAGGTATGGCTCTGAAGACCTTGGCTGCTATTGCCGGCAAAGCCCTCATCGCCAGTAAGGTGGCGCTTACTATCGCCGGTATCATTGCTCTGAAGAAGTTATTCAGTCACGATGGTGCTACCGGCGAAACCACTTTCCAGGTTCACGCAGATGGACACCATAGGTAATATTTTCAATACGTTTACAAATAAATGTTTTTTTTTGTTTTATTTTTATACAAATACAAAATGTCTTCAATCATTTATACTTTGAATTTTCTAATATTTAACGTATTTGTGTGGATCAATTATTTTCTGAATGTAATCCCTTATATTTTAATTCTAGTCTTTAATTCGAAGGCGGAATCTATATGTGGTGAGGCCAGTGAAATCAGGAGCTGTGGATCCATATCGGTACTACGAGCAGACGACGGCGAGCGCGTAGCCCACCCCTCCGCCAGCCAGCCCTGGGCCTCCACCCCGAACCCACAAATGACCTCAAACCAAAGTACCGTCCACCTAGTGGACAACCGATTTACAACAGCCCGTCGTCCACGTTGTTATCAAATCTATGTCAGTAAATAATTTATTGTAATTTATTTATTTGTGACTACGGTTATAGGTATATGTTAATGTAAATTAATTTACTAAAGTGATCTAAGAGTTAATAAAAAAGAAATACGTAAATGTTGTTTTATTTCCCAATATAAGTATGTATTATAGATCTAAAGGAATCATTCATCCAATAATGTGAACCTTTATTAAAGTAGTCATCTTCTAATGCATTAGTGTAGAAGCTCAACATAAAATTGTATTAAGATTGTAATTGTAGACATAAATGGTGTTGTATCCGTGTATGAAGAAAGTAAATTCTAAAATTGTTGACTGATTAATCTGTAAGTATGATATCTAAAGCAGATAAGTTTATCAAGTTACATCAGCCAATAAATATTGGCTCAGTTAGATAGATTTCGATTTGAGACAGTATCGCACGTCATGTGTTAGTGTAAATAGTCAACGTTTTTATTAATTACACTTATCTGCTTTCTTTATTCGCTCTAGTGGAGAGGAGTCGAAGAAATATGTTAAGATTTTCCGTTAATGTGGGTGCAGTGCCTATGAACGTGGAAAGTAGAAAGTTTTAATCGATTCACTGCACATGCATGCATAGAAACTGTTAGAGCGTTAGTGGTTTTGATCTGTTCTGCTTTATTAAACATCGGGGTGATGCGGCGATCTATTGCTTTTTACGCCATGTTGACCCATTAAATGGATAATGAGAAATTCTTTCATCCGGGTTGGCGCTTCAGGATGAGTAAAGTTTTCATTTGAAGCCGGTAGCTGAGAGAAAATTTGTGCGGTAGCGTGTGTAAATAAGCGGATGTGTGTCTATTTTCGATTGAGAGGAGCAGCTGAGTGTGGTGTAGCGTTTGTTCGGCTGCGGAAGGTCAGCTCGTTGATTAGTCGTGTGCCGGTAAAGGCCGACCACATTGCGCGTTTGTGCGCCCGAACGCTGTTTATAATGCAGATATGTGTTTGCCCAATCGGTGCACGCTACGTTGGCTATATGGCATAGTTAATGTGGCCGGAGTCTCTTTGCATACGCAAATATAGGGCGGGCGGGCCAGCCCTGATTAAGCGGTGCATTGGCGGTGACGTTGGCTTCATTCTTGCTTCAGGAACACCAATTCACGTGATTACTATGCCGTATTTCAAATTATCTAGTCCTGACTCGCCGCGCCGTGCTAATTACTAGTTACTGCCTAAACACATGGATGTCTATTTTTTTAAAACGATACATTAGGTGTTTTCTATACCGTATCTACATAAACTTTTTTACAAACTTCAGAGTGTTAATCTCTGAAACGTTCTAGCCGATTTCTGTAACGGATTAAATTTAATAATAAAATCGATTAGATGCCTATTTAATTAAAACTTATATTGATACAGGTGAGTACTCGGTTAAGCACAGTCTGTATTAATATTACCTTCCTATATGGAAGCTGAGTGCATCACGAGACTTGAACTCCCCTAGGAGATAGTCTGCATTAACTAATATGCCACTGTACTGGATCAGGTGTCAGTCCAGCCAGGGTCTTCAATACTTTATACGTCTCGAATTAGGCCAACCATCACGATTCTAGACATGTGAAGACTAGCTAATGTAGGCTTAATTCCCAACGGTCCATATAAAATTTAAATTAAATTTCAGTTTATACATAGTTACAAAGAATTAAATATATGCCTATTATTGTCACAATTTAAAATATTTTATTAAACAGTTAGAATAAAAGTAACTAAATATTTGTTTTTCATCCTAGGGGCAGTAATTTGGGTGCAATTTTTTATATGTAAAATAGTTTCATTCTACATACTTATATTTTTACGTTCATTTAATTGTAAAATTGATTAATACATATTTTGTTATTTTCAAATAAATATTCTTTAAATACTTCAATATTTGTATTTAAAGATGAAGAGAAATCCCCTATAGAGGTTGAATGTAGAGATGATGTTGTAAGCAATAAAATTATAATTATTAATCAACAAAACTGTGTAAAAAAGAGAGTATGTGTGTTGATATAAGTATTGATGTATATTCAGTGAATAAACATTTTTATAAATATCATACTCAAAATTCTCGATTACCTTCAGGAATCCGTGAATGCTAAGTTAGAAATTTCTTTAAATATTTTCCATTCCCAGTCTTCACATCAGTATAGTACATCGTATTAGTATTTAGACCATGGCTATAAGATATGAGAGCACGGTCGTCACTCGCCCAGCGAAGTTACTTTACGGGCGAATGGTCAAAGTATCCGACATAAACCTATTTTGTTCTCTTCTTATATTGGATGTACGCTCCCTTCTTTGCTCGCCGCCGTCCGTTGTCCTTTCGCGTCAGGGCTGTAAAAGTACAAATTATTATGTTAGCTCTATATAGTTACGTTCTGTCGTAGCTCGTAGTTATTATTCCTCTTGTAATCTATTGTTGATTTTATTTTCTAATTTAGGCGTGTGTAAGATGTCTTGTACCTATTTATTTAAAATGATAATAATTTTATTATAATAGACGTATAAATAAATATCTAATGCATGTTCTATATTAACACTCAATATTCAAATAATTATTCAAACTCAAATCCAATTAACTACCTATACCAATATCTATTATTCATAATAGAAGTAATGAAAAGTATGATTGACTGTCCAAAGATTATTCCAAATGAAGTACACTTATATAATACTTAAAATTGATTCATTTGTTAGTGTCGTTTAGTTAATTAATATAAACAATCACATATTACTGTACTGCTGATGAGAAACTTTAAAATGTTCTTATTTATTTGGAAACAACTTGTAGAACTTACGAAGCGATGCCCTATAGAATGGCAATTGAGGTATTGCGAGGCAGTTTCGATTATAAAATATTTTATAAAATATATCATATTATAAGTAAAGTTGTTACGTTTCCATTATTTTCATTAATGTTCACATCTACGTGGACACCGGCTATGTTCAACCCTGTGTTTGGGCGGGCGGGGCGCTGCGAGGAAGTTTTGTTGGGAATTATGTTGGTACGTGCCAAAGCCATTATTGCTGCGAGAAAAGTTCATCAATTTCATTTCTATCTCCGTACACGTCCGCTCCCACCCCATTCCGTATATCTATGTACTGTCTGTCCGTACGGTGCCAGAACAGTAATCATCTTATTGTTTTCTGTTCGCCGTTAACGTTTTTAGTTGGTTTAAATATTTTTTTTATTTGAAATACCGGTTTATAGCAATACGCAAGGAGTCCATCCCTGGCATAATGTGACCTGTCATAAAAATGATTTATATTTATTTTGTGTAATTTATGTATATAGTTTTTCATTTCAAATATTTTGTTAATGAGATAGGAGCGTAGCCGCAAAAGTATATTGATGTGTTATTATAAACTTATGTCATATCTGATTTTAGACTAGGTAGTATCGACGCTTATTAGCTAATATTATTTTTGAAATTGACATTTAGTGTAATACATTTTAGTAAATCTAAATGTAATAGTTACGTTTTCGTAGTATAATGCTATTTAAGAGCAGTGATAGCCTAATGGTTGAACTCGGCCTCTCAATCGTGGATCCGGGGTTCGAATCCCAGGCACGCACCACTGATTTTTCTCAAATTATGTACGTATTAGAATTTCATTATCACTGTTTTACGGTGAAGGAAAACATCGCGAGGAAACCTGCACATCTAAGAGTTCTCATAAAAAAGAGTTCTCGAAGGTGTGTGAAGTCTACCAATTCGCACTTGGCCAGCGCGCTGGACTATGGCCTGAACTCTCTTATTCTGAGAGAAGACCCGTGCCCAGTAGTGGGACAATAATGGGTTGACAAGAATGCCATTTAATAAAATATTATTAACAAAATATTATGTTGAATGTAACAGTTATTTTATGCAATAAATCGTTATCCATAAACGTGCACGGCTATACTTGCCGATAGTTCCTTAACCAAAATGTATAAAAACATCAAGAAAGTTTCCTCGTTAAGAAAATACCAAGTGAAAGTAATCGCACACACGCGCCTGTTTGTAATGGAATTATTGCAATATTGCATTTCGAATGGCATAGCAAGTGCTAGATCACTTTCTAATTTTCACTTATTAGATATACTGAAATTTCATTTACTAATACTACAATATCATTACCATTACAATTACAATATCATTACTATGTATTAGGGGAAAACTACAGTATCACAGATAAGAAATAATATTTCATTTCTACTATTGATATGTGCTGTTAAGTGTAATTTATAGATAGTTTATTTATTTTGTTTATTTAGGTAACGTTATTAGTAAATGTAGCGCCTGTATAATTTGGGCGTGGTTTAGTTGGCTTGGCATACATACATATTACTGCCAAATTAATAACAATGCTTACATTATCAAGGCTAATTTATGCAACTGGTATTAGGCACACTTGAACTGCGCATTGAAATATGACAAATTAAGATTTAGTTTCTTAAAAATAAGATTCTATTAAATGAGAAGATTAGTTTCTTAAGATAAGATTAGTTAAATAAGTAAAATTAGGTTCGATTGAACAGTGTTTTCGCGAATGTTAAAATTTACAAGTGACATTTACTTATCCCTTAGAATATTCTTGAAGTTGTGTTCTGAAAAAAAATAACAGTTGTGACAACTTAGAATTAAATGAGCTGCATGCCCCCTTGCTACTTTCTTAAAAAATATAGAACAATAAACGTGCAATTTTCTACGTGCGCACGCGCATGGTTATCGGTGCAGTGGGGCAGTCGTCCGAGATAGTACGCAGTGAACCGCGATCACGCGCACAGCACATTGAAGTGTTAGGTTGCCTATAGAACATAATACTTTTACTACTATCAAGACGCTAAACATAGTATTAATGAAAGGTGCTACCGGATTTTTCGCTCGACTGCGTGGAGAATAATATCTTTGAGGCGTATCTATTTCTTTGTCACCTGAAAGAGAAGTTATACATTACAAGGTGATACAGACGGGGTGCGCGAGTATAAATCAGGAAATCACAGACCTAGATCTAAATAAATCTTATTTTTAAAATCTGTGAACCAGCTTTTGTATGATGTAAAATTGCACAATGCAACAAAATAACGGGTTTGACTGTAACAACTTTTTTTTTTATTTTCCAGTGCCTTGATATAAAAGTTTGATTTATCAGTTTCGAATATACTTTTTATAAAAAGAAAGGTAAAAAAATAAAAGTTAAATAATTTATAAAAAAATTATAGAGCACTTTAGCGATAAGATTACATTGAATTTACAATCTGCTACGGACGGGAGCGCAATATTATACGTGCGCGTGCGCATCTGATATATGTATTAGAGCAGTGGGCGCCCAACCGAAACGAGAAATATACGGCTCACTTTATATGAGGCGATCATCTCAGTCCTCGGGAGTACCAACGCATCTGTGGTCGACTTCATATAGAACCCCTGTTCTATATTAGGTTGCTTACAGGTGTCCATGGGCGGCAGTAACCACTTACCATCTTATATATGTATATATATACTTTATGTTAAATGTACTTATTTACACTAAACACTATGTACTATTAAAAATATCGTAATTTGTGACATTATAAGAAGGAATACTGGATTTGAGACCCGTCTATAATTGGGTAGCGTGCGATCTGTTTGTAGCATTTGAAGGTTGTAGAACCCTTTGCGGTTGAACTCAGAAAGCACCACTGGAATACCTACTCCTGCCTAATAACAGTAGTGTTAAGTGCTCGATTCAACTTAGCCCTCAGGAAAAGCGTCTGTGGCCAATCTCGGCTAAGACTCTGATAATATTTGGGTTGATTTCCTGTCATGGGGTTGACTGCATGATCGTTTGTTAATTCAATAATATTGAAAATTAAATACGGTATTATTTTTCCTTGTTTCGAGAAATAAATGTATCCACTACTATCCAACTATTTTTCTTTATTCAAACAAAGTATCACTAGTATTATCACTGAAATTTTTTATTACACCATTTACTATCAGGTAAACTAGGCGCATGTTTATTGCTAGTATTTCTTAACGAGACGTTTTCTACATATTTTATAAAAAAATGCGCTTGTATAAGACTAACGCGGATCTAATACGATGTTTGCATTTTGTAAAAATAGCACAATTATTTTTGCATTTTAAGGAGTTTCGTAAAAGCACACGGCTTTTAAAGGGACTTAATATGTCTGTTTGTAATTTTCTTTTGAATTCCCTAGGCCCTAGACGATAGATAACGATATAAGCTGTAGTTGTAGGTGATAACTCAATTTTTCGACATTTTTACTTCAGTCTCTTTTGTTTTCACTGTGTAATATATAAATATTTATTAGTGGTTACAATTATTTTTTATACTTTTAGAATACTAAACTCACTCTCTAAATTTTACTTTACGTCTACAAGAGTTAGAGGCGAGATATTGTGAATCGATCGAAAATATCTTGAATCTTGATGACGTGCAATTTCTACTGAAAATGCGCATGTTTCATCGGAACATTGGGCCACTCGTCCGAGACTATGATCATGATTGTAGCTTAAAAAACAAGTAACTCTATCAACGGCACACGCAATTATAATGTAATCAATTCAAACGCATCTTTGTATGAAGTATGCAGACACCGTTTTAATAAAATCTTCTTAGAATATTAATAATATATTTTAAAGAAGTGAAATTATTGCTGTCATGTATCATACATACATATATGACATTTTATAATAATGAACCAAATAGAATAAACACTTGTGGATACAAGTATCTATTATATTTGTCCTATTATACTTTTTATATTCTATAACAATATTTTAGAAAAAAATAGGAAAGACTACAGGTTCGGCATTTACTAAGAAATATTTATATTATTGTTAATGGAAAAACTGAATTGTATATTAAAGTAGATTTTAAGTCTAGTATATCCTATTTTAAATTAAACAAGGAATTGCGATAGTAAACACGATATTGGGCATTTTCGTAGAGATCTAATTAGGTACTATCAAATATTTTGTGACGATGCCGTGGGGAGGTCCAATTAGCTGTGGCTGGGGTGGTCAGGTGGTCGACGGTCGAGGTACCCGAATGAAATCCTCCCTGGCAGCTAACAGACCTTGACTGATGCGTGAAACCCCTCAGCTTTATCTCCGAGTAGCAGAGGCTATAATCGTTTGGCATGCGAGCACCACCCCTGGACGTTAGCCGGCCGTCATTATGTGTCATTAGTTTTGCGACACTGACCAAATGACTGGTCTGTGATATCGAATGACTCATTCTGTTCGTGATTAGTCTCTGTGATTTTCTAAATGCACAATACTAAATTCGGGCAATAATGTGTTGCGTTTCAGCGTACGATGATATTTTGGCCCACCAAAATTGGTTACACGTACCTTACTTGAATTTGGAGAGGAGTATTAATGTTTGGTTTGAATGTAAGTAATAAAAACAAATAATTGATATTAGAGATGGAAATATACTTGTTTTGTAATATGCTTACATGAAGGACGAGTTTTTAATAGTAAAGACGAATTTGGAACTAAGCTCTAAGGTTTAGCTTCAAATTCGTATGAAAAGAAAAATGATGTGTTTTTAATTAACACATCGGTCGTTTTTAGGTGTCGAATAGCCCTTAACCTACATGTGTCTCACACACAAGAGATGTTCTCAAACACTTTTGGAAACTTGTTTTTATGTCTCATTTGAGAACAAGTAATAATTAATTTGCAATACGTAAGTGACAATTACTTCATATCATAACGAAAGATACGTCGAGATAATACCACTACTTTCTTCCTATTACTGAAATGGATTTTGGGGTTGCTTGAGGCCCTAGCATCCTCCATTTGGATCTACCAGTGTATACCAGGTATCCAGTATTTTAAACCGAGAACGAAATAGCAGGATAATACTATTTTTATTGGCTTGTATCTAGCGAAGTCATAGTAGTTAGGTATGGTCTAATGGACCCGAACAAATTTACGATGTCGCCTTGTATGCTCAGCGAGCAATCTGCCGTCCTAATTATACCATAAATTTCACTTACCAGGATAAGTGACATGTTATTGGAAATTTGCCATAATACTAACGATTGTACGAATGAACTTTGAAGGGGATAGTTTCACAGCAATAAGGGGATTGAAAAGTTTGTATTATCCTCATTTTGTGCTGAATAAACAGTTCTATTCAATTATATTACGATACAAAGAGGTATACAACTTTAAAGTGAAATTAAACCTTGCTTTTTAATTAGGAAAATATGTGTCTTGAACAATCTTTTTCAAAGATTTATCGATATAGAAGATTTAAGTAAAGGTTTATAAGACGTTTCCTTTATTAATTTTAATGCAATTTTTATTATAATAGATAACTACCCTTCAGTGACGTACATTTGATTCGATGGAGCGCACGAAACAAGAACATTAACCACCAAAATGACGCGGCAGCTGCGTATTTACAACCTCAGCGCAAAATGTAATGTGTATCTGAAGGAAAACGCTTCATTCCCGGCGGAATATAATCGTCCGGTTGTAATTTATATTGTCTGGTGCAGAGGCGAGTCTCGATGCACATTCATTTATTTTATGTGCCATTTACAATTGTCGGTCGATGGTCAAGGGAGCGGGAGAAGGGAGGCTGCGGGGAGTTACTGGACGACGTTGCCTTCGAATTATAAAACAGTGCGGTCATCTGCGAGCTTTGTAATAGAAGCGGCCCGGATGGATTGTGACGAACACCCAACACATGGGACTTATCCTTTATTTATATCGACCCGTTTTACGCGTACAATAACCTTTTCCGGTATGGAAACGTTTGCGAAATAAATGATTTTTACCTGACTGTGTCCAAAGGAGGGTAATGTTTTTCGAGCGTATGTATGTATGTATTTTTAACTGTATGTATGTCCAATTTTTTTGTCACGCGCTAAAGTCCAAATGGCTGAACGGATTGTGAAATATGACATATCATTAAAATCGTCTCAGTTTGCATAGTGACATAGGCTATATAATTAAAAAAATGGCGCCTGGTAATAGAGGAATAAAGGGGGGATGGACGAACTTTTTTGCTATGACAACAAAATGGGTATCAAATGGGAACTAGTAGATAGCCCAAACTAAAATGATATATATTGCTACACTTTTATTTGACTATTTTGACAACAAGTCATACAAGCGTTAAATTAAATATATATATCATTATGAACAAAAATTTTGTTTTAAGCAGTCGTTTTTTTTTGTTTCAATGTCTTTAACGATGTTTCTAGTTTACAATTGAAGTAAGAAAAAACAAATGTTATTATAAGTACTTACAATTTGTTCATTATTTCAAAATACAAAGACATAAGAAATATATCAACTACTTAGTAAGAATTTAATTATTACTCCGCTTAGTAAAGCTGTAAATTTAAAGAAAAATAGACAAAATGTGATTTTTAATGGAAACCTTTTTAAAAACTCGAAGAACATTTTCATATGCGGATATTATTGCAATAGAAAATTTATTGTACTTTTTCACATTAAATCGCGTGCTTATAATATTGCGTAGAGATAGAAAATAGGAAGTTCATAGAGTATTTAATTAAATTGTGCATTTGATTTGTATAGGAAATGTTACGTACAATACAAATAGTTCATACTAATTGGGCGTTTGAATAAATTGGTTTACGCGATGCAGTGGAATCACGGAACTATTCAATCATTTAGTTCCTAGTAATTGAGTTAGTGGATTTCATGAATAGAATGTTGTTTTAGTATAGCCTTTAATGGCAAATGTTATTTTGACGTACGATAAATTTATATCTTTGTATATTAATAGCCAAAGGTAAAATAGTTCATCTTGATATCATTGTACATTTCTTTTTTCTTGGTAACTAATGACGAGCTTTATTGTTATGAAAAATGAATACTTTTGATGACGCTTAAATTTAGTTCGTGTTCTAAATAAGAATAAAGGCTAAGAAATATATTTCGAAGTGGTCATAAGGTATAATGTAAATCTTTGTTATAGTAATGGTCCGATGGAAAGGCAAGTAGATTAGGTTTGTATTAGACGGTGACGAGTATAAATTTGTTTGCGTTGGCTTTATTGCCTTGCTTGGTCGATTACATGTGTTCTGTTCAGGCCAATATCGCTTAACGATCGTCCTCTCCAGGCTATAATTAAGATCGATAGGTTTGTATTCTAACGTGACTAATAAATGAAAATATATGGAGCGCAATTAAATTTTATTTGATATTTGTAGTAGGTATCGTCACAGTGAAACTTGGAAGATCTGATATGGTTAATGTTGTATTTTTTTAAATTTAAGATTTATTTGCCTTCAGTTTAAATTAAGTCACAGGATTATGTTTTTTTTTTACTGTATACGTACTTATTTTTTTTTACAAAAACTTACAGATAAGGTCATATCATCGATATAGTAGTATGTGACTATAATGAAGTAAAATCTATAAATTGTTACTTTTTTGACATTACAAGTTAATGATTGCAACTCATAATTATAACAAAGTACTTTATGCAACTTTGATTAAGAATAGGTAACATAATGAATCGATTGCCGTCCCTCCAGTCATTGCACTTTTTCGCGTGAAAGTCGAATGAGAGCGGCAGCAGCCAAGAGGCTGAGTGGCTTTGTATTCTTTTGTTTTTTAATTATAACGCTGCCGAGGGTGGGGTGGTGCCCCCTGCCAAGTTTCTGGTGGAGGAGCTTTCTTGTTAAGCGCGACGGGCACTCGCCTCCTACGTGGCTCGGCCATTCATTTCGTAGAAACTTATAACCTGACCCGCGTACTTATGAGCGTCGCCAATAAATATAGCAATGACCGGCGCGACGCTCCCTGTCGGTCGTCCGGGAGCGGAGGCGGTAGGAGCGGGATGGAGTACGTGGCCGTCGCTCGCGGCGAGGCATTGTTAGCTAAATATCTAGGTGGTCAGTTGGGCGGGCGGGGGCCGGGGCGGCTCGAAGACGGGCGGGGCGGCGGACGTGCCGGGCTCGGCGCCGGCCGATGTATTGAGCGCGTATTGCAGACGCGGTCACGCGCTGCAATATTGCGTTCGCTGTGCGATATTACCCCTCAGTAACTCAATTTGATAAATTGTGCAAAGTTCGCCCGCTCTGTATCGCCACGAGCTCGATAGACACTTTGCCACGTATAATGAAACTTCTTGTAGGTCCCGTTGACATCGTATCAGTCTTCCATTATTAAATTTTATTTATTTTTGATATATAAGTCTGTAAAGATAAAATTACACGTAACTTAATTTTTAGCTCTTAATTAAAATTTATTACAATTGTAAAAAGTCTTCAAATAAATACATTTAGAAGAATGACCAGTACCATTAATATTAAAATATTGTTACTTGCACTTTACAAAGAGCGTTAAGCTTAAATAGGTAAGTGTAGTTTTACGTTGTAATGGTCCTATAACTGAGAAAATAAAATACATCGTTATGAATGTATTGGGATGATTGCACAATACTAAACGTAGGTGAGAAAGAGTCTTTGCGTATTTTTTTCCTAGTTTTAGCAATAAAATTTCGTAAAACGCTTGATTAATTGGTAGTTACTTAATAATAAAACTATTTGATCCCCTGACCTGTATAGCTACGTTAAGCTAATTAACGGTTTAAGCATTTCTATAATACGATTCTAAGGTAGAATTTCCTAAATATAGTGTAACAATAACATGTTATATAGGCTTGTGACCTACATTGTTCACAAGTGATTTGATCAGGAATATTTGATATATCCAGTACTCTTCTACGTTCCATTTTTTGCAAGTTTGTAAACAAAATTACATATTCTTATCATGTACTTACATATCTACGAATCAAATACCAATCCTATTTTTCTGTAATCAACTCGATAGGCAGAATACTACGATGTCCCTAGTGAAAAAAGATCCTAAGAGTAAATAAAACAAATGGACGAACCGTGAATTTTAATTAAAAAAATCATACTCATTTCTCAATCATCCAAATGTAATTGCATAAATAGTTTTGCGAGTAAGCTACTTTTATCATTAAAATTTAATTGTCATTAATCATTATTATAAAACAACTCTGGACATGGCGTCTTTGACGTAATAATTATCACCGTCATATATCATTATTTTATTATATTATGACAGCCTATTTTTTTGGTTAACTAAAGAAAGTATAGATTAGTAAAGAAAGTCTCACTTTTGTTAATATACATAAACATACCAATTCTGTCAAGATTTCAAATGATATCGTAAATTCGGAAATTAAATATTGATGTAAATAACATATGCGATAAATTAAATATTTATTGTAGGTTCATTGCTTTAAGAATATGAAATAGAGTTGTCAGGGAAGGAGATTTTCCTTTAACATTAAAAATATATTTTTCAAAAGTTGTGACTGATAGTTTAGAGATTTCCCAACCCCATGGGTTTTACTTCGAGCACTGACAGCGCGAGATAAAATTCGTACTATGATCCTAAATTGCACATTATTTCTATCCACCATCCACAAAAGCTAAAAATTGTAGTAAGTACAAGAAAAGATTTTTAGATTTTGTCTGAATTTTTTTCATTGTGATATTTCAAATCCTAGATCCTCCGTTTCCTATTCTATAAACACTCTGGCCTCGTAATTAATTTGGAATCATTGTGTACAAAACATTGTTAGCATAAGCAGCAAAATGCCTATCACAAAGGTACTTTTAGTCATTAAGTGAATTACAACACTCCTTAACATTAATTTCAGGCTCATATTGGAGAAACTCTTAACACTTTCTTAGGCTCGTGCACAAGGAAGGACTTGGGACTACTTGAGAGAATATTCACATTATTTTTCTTGAGACTATATTGTTTACGTTTCATGGTTTTGATCTTAGTGGTTCTTGTTTTTGTTAAAGTTACCAGAATTTTACTTTCTCAGAATTTGTGGATGAAACGAGCAACGCAGCTGGGAAGGATTCAAAAAATTTACGATGTTAAGCTTGATTATTTTCGATGACACCAATCTCATTAAATTGTTAGCCGCCGAATCAGTATTCTCGTATTCTTTAATAGTTCTTTAATTTTTTTCAAGGCGAATAAAACATTAACGTACTTAATTAATTATTTTTATTTACTGATATTGGTCTTAATACTTAAAATTAAAATCCAAAGTTAAAAGTTTATTCTGAATATTGTGGATATGGATGTGCGTTGTGTTGTATTTCGGGTAGTTAATGGTCGATGGTGGATCGTGCGGCTTGCGACGGCGGTGGTCCGATGTGGATGTGTGTGACCGCGGCTCAGGGTCGGGAAAATGATTTATATTGTTTGTGTAGAGGCGGTGGGAGCTCGGGGGGGCGCGGGCCGGTCGCTTTCTCAAGCAGATCCAGTCCACTGCAGATATGGGCGAGTATTATTATTGATCCGGCTCGGGCGGTCGGCGGTCGGCATTTCCTACCGCTCATACTCGGGCGGGCGGGGGTGCTCCCGACATATTTATTGAGGAGCGCGGGAAGGGTATGCGGGAACGTATGAACGTAAAACTTATTATAAGACAGGCCACTTCGGGTGATGCACTAACCGTTAGGCCATAAGACAAGGCAGTGGGCCGCGGGACGCTCGCCTTACGCCCGCGCCCAATCCCTGCTCGTTATGATATTATATCAACTTATATCGGCCAATCGCACGCCGTTATGATATTGTAGGCGGGCGACGGCGAACTGCAAGCGTCAGTTTTTCCTGGTAGGGCGGGCGGGCTTATGATATTTCGTTATGATTATAATGGGGTGCGAAGTTTGCTTAAACTTTGTGCACCAATCATAAGCCTTGTATTTTAAGATGTTTGCTACGTCTTATCCTTCAAATGATGTATAAGTACATAACATTTATTTCGCTGATTCTGTTTTAGTATTTTTTGATTGAATGTCTATCATTAATTACAAATACATGAAAATTGTTTGTTACAAATGCAAATTCAGAGACTTACAATTAAAATAACATATTGGTAATATAAACCTGCATATGTTTATATTAGGTATATATTACGAAGGTGTAGGATTATAAATGTAAAAATAACAAAAAATCTACAAAGAGAATAGATTTAAATGACTAATGTTATACACACGCTCAGTATAATTACCTCCAAACATAAATTCAAATTTATAATGTTTTGTCTGAAATCATCAAGAATTGAACCCTAGTCCTTTCGACCATGGTCATCAAAGCTTACAAGTCTCTTTATTGTCAGCGAACAATCAAAACTTTAATGGTAAGCATTAAGTAAAGTTCACTCACCGAGATTAGACAATGGATAGAAACTCGATCGTAATCATAGTTCTGAGCTTTTAATACATATCTGTAAAGTAATAGGGGAGGAAGATATAAAAGTGTAAAATGCACTATCAGTCAGGCTTCCGTAATTCTATCGAGTGATTATGCTTAGCCATTGTATATTTTAAACATTGTAAAGGGATATCTGGTATAAACAATATAAACTACAAAGAGTATATCACTATAGTATGGAAGAAGCATATGGCCAGGCATTTTATCTTATAGTAACCACAATATAATAGTGGCCATTGCCGCCCATGGACATCTGTAATCAACTCCAGATAAGATTCTTACTTGAGGTTGGCCACAGATGCGTTCTTAGGATCTCTTAGGCCTAAGTTGGAAATCCTCAGACAAGTATGCTACCCTTTAATCTACATAACATTAGTACTCAAAACAGCTGTTAAGGGTAGAGCCACGAATCAGAGACATATCACTGGAACTATGCAGTATTAAAAAATGGTACATATAGATTTCGTATCTTTACCCATGTTTCATGTTTTCGATGTTATGATCGACCATGTAGTTCGCTCCATGATGGCCACTGCAATGCACTTAAGGATATTTATAACCTGTTCTAATTAGGATCGTACCTATTGTTAGTGTTGAGAGGTTAGTTCAAACGTCTCGTGTACTTCACACCAGAAAATAGCCTCACCTTAAAGGCATATGAGAAGCCAACTATGTCGTAGTAACAACAATATTTAAGTACAAATTTTGCGTGCATACTGAATACTTAGAAACTTCTACAAAGTATTTTGAAAGGTTAACGACATTTAAAGCATATTGAATTAAACGCTGTCCTTGTTCGGCAAATGAGTTGATAATAAAACGATAATAAACAGGCGCCTTTGTAACAAACTATAACAGATCGGTAATTGCTTCCACGATGCCTCCTCGCGTTATTACGCCTTTTACGACGCCGTATGGGGTGAATAAAACATTTTTACGAGCGGCCATGGCTGTTATAATACGTATGTGTACTTACCTATACATAGAACAGGTAATAAAGAATAAAATTGCTTAACAGTGTGCCTGTATACGTTCCTACGAACTAACAGGTTTTAAACGTCGTTAATTATACTATTAGGTGTTTAGTTTCAATTGTAATTCTGAGTGCAAGGTTTGATAATTAATTTAAATTATTTGATTTTTTTCAACAATTCGTACCAAGTGTGGCGATTTTTACGGAACGATACTTAAGACGTTTTAATACGTATATACTTATAATATAAAAAATAAAAATACGACTTTATTGTTATCTTTATATTGAACATCCCTTCATTTTTCGAATCCGTCAGCACCAACTCTACCATTAGTTCAACCAAATAACAAGAGCTCTAAGCACTGTTCTGGTTGAAGGATCTGGTAATGGGAACATACTCTACAAGAAGTATTATAACTTAGTCCTCAGGGGTAGTAGCTATGGTCCGTAGGAGACCTCAGAATGGACTCTAATTTTACTCTATTTAATTTAACTGTTTCTGTATCTGGGGTTGATTAAATGTCTACGGGCGGTAGAAATCACTTACCATAAGCGGTATTATATGCTCGTTTGCTACTTACTGTATAAAAACTGTAAAAACTGTATACAAGTCATTGTCTTTAGTAAAGATTTGAAATGTTTTAGTAAAGGTTTGATTTTTTCAAATATTGTTCATAAATGATAAATATCGTATTTCAACTTTTTGTTTCTTCGCATATTTTTTGAGATTTATAATTACTTTGTTAAATAATCTGGTATAAGTGAAATGATACCTAATACGAGTATATCACGTTTCGTTACTTGATCGAATGCAATTACTTGCGAATGTTTTTTTGTACGTGTCTATATTTCCATGAAATTAATAAAATAATAAAAAAAAATAATACATGAAATTCTAATATGACACGTGAAATATAGAACTTGGAAAGAGAATCGCAAAAAGAATTCTTATATACTTTGTACAAAACCATCTGGATCGCATTGCGCAACGAGTTCACGATCGTCCTTCAAAGTTCTTTTATCAGAGTTAGATAATTCAATATATTTGAAGTCGGAAGCAGTAGATTCGTCCCTCGGCGCTCGGTGGCTGCACAGACGGACACATGGCTCCGGGTCACTCAGATAGATTGCGTCATAGCGTAATGCGATCCCAGAGCGGAAAACAATTATAGAAACGCAATGAATAAACTATCAACCGTCGTGTTACACTCCTCGTTTTATTTCAGCCGCCTTTTTCTTTGTCATCCGCTGTACGCGTGTAGCGTCGTCGAACGTGGGCACAATACACATACTTATTTTTTATTTTTTACTCTGGGGACACTTTTTCGACCCTCGTCCGAGCGGCCTCTTTGAAAAGTGGACATCGGAACGCGAGGGAAGGAGCCCCCGAGGACGCTGGACAGAAAATGCGTTGTAAACATTGCGACTACATTCAATTTCTCGTCATTTTTCAAACTGATAAATAATTCTGTCATCGAACGCTCGGACAGGGGTCGCTATGAAGTGATTGTCGACGGACGACAGCCGTAAAAAATAGCAGACGATGAGCCTAGGCCCGAGATCCCGCTCGTATGTGTGCGATAAATTTCTTTTTTATTATCTGATATCGAGGGACTACGGAATCGAATAAAGCGCTCATATTTAATTCATAAGATACCGGCCATATACTACTTACGCTATACTATTTTATTTAAGACGTTAGAAGATTACGAAAAGTCTGTTACTGATACACTAGGGATGCGTCTTTTGATATATAAAAAATCTTAATACGATATCATATTTACATTAAATTACCTAATATTAGGGAATCATTAAAATTATTTATTTAAACATGATTTGGAATATTTATTTGATCGTAAATACACTCATGTTAATTTAGTGGCGAAGAAGTTTAACATGAAATTTTGTAAATATTTTCGCTTCTTCATTATATAGCGATCACGTGCAAAGAGATATTGTGTATTTATATTATTTTCTTTTAAACAATTACTTAGATTCACATTTTATTACTGCTTTATTAGGGATTCAAGCCCGAACTATCTGCGTAACTATGTATGTTGGATTGGTGGTTACAAAAATCTTATAAAAAAAGAAATTCACGTATGTGTGTGTGAGTTATTCATACACGGCGGAAGTGAAACTTCTGAAAGGTGGCCTACAAAAGATAAGAGATAATAATAATAATAGCATAATTAGGTAATCACTGCAGCCGGACATCTATTTCGAATATACCAAACTTGAGCTCTTGTACAAGTTATTAAGTAAAATCGTTAGCGTGTTTCAGAAAAGGCTACAGCGGCATTTAGTTGTAGCGCCGACAACTGCTTCCGTAACGTATTTTCGAATCATGGAGTTTCAAATCACAACGATTCTAAATAACTTTCACTTCAAAATTATTTTTATACGTTTCATTTTAGGATAGGATATTCTGACGTAGTCACGTGTCATTAAGAGGACGGCATACTTGTTTGTTACTTTAAGCTTATATTTAGAATTTGTTAATAATCTGTAAGACACTACCATATATTACGTTTAAATGTCTGTTTGATCTTGTTTGCAGAATTAGCATTAAATAATTTATTACTCTCACTCATAGGACACAGTCCGGCAGATGTATCCTATACATTTAATACGTTCATGCTAAGAACACAGGAGTAAGGGTCAGTAGCAGTATTAAATAACTCCCCGACAGCCAAATGACTAGGGGACGAGAGCCAAGCGAATTATATTAATACGATTTACTGATTTGTTTATGTACCTACTTTACTTGAAATATTGAGAGTATTTTTTGTTTGCCATTTTATTGCAGATATATATGTTGTTCTTCTTTTAAACCTATGTTTTGTCAAAGATTTCATTAAAACTTGAAAAAATATATAAAACTTTTTCGTCAGTACTTATGTTTTTATCCTAAATCTCTTATCTATCGGAAGATGTTGTACGTGTCCATGTTTACATATTTTTGTAAGATTTTCAGGACCTGGAAGATGAATTTGCCCTAACATTTTACTCCTTCGTCACAAAATCTTCTTTTTTATTTTTTTTTGAATTGTCTTCGTCAAACATATTTCACACGTTTTATTACAAAATATAAAAAATAACCCTTTAAGTTAGCATACAAAGCCTTGCACATGTATTACCCTAAAAGGATTTGTTTTTCAAATATTAATCAATAAGTATATATCTATTTACTAGAGTTTTACCTTTTTAACTGATGGAGACTCATTTTTATACGTTAAAATGGAAAATCTCCCACCTACGTTTATTTGGAAATAAATATCTACTATCAATGTTTACAAGATCTGCTTTCAGTACTTTTCCAAGTATTTTTATAAGTAAAATGAAAACAGTTACTATTTACGACCAACTAGAATTGGTCTTGTTAAAGAAGGATACTCCATTGGAATTGGACTTTAATGCCAAGATTTTAATCGAGTACTTTGATAATTTGGAACGCCTTGGATAAGTATGTCTCCCTTAACAAACTCCCTTAACACTGCTCTTATTAGGCAGAAATATTGTAGTGTAGCGGTAGTGCTTCTGGATTCGAACCACAGAGGATTCTGCCACCTTCAAAATGACAAATTTACATATATGGTAGTAGGGACTAGCTTAAAAATATCTAACAGAGTAGCTCTGTAAAGGAAGGTACAATAAGTTACATGAAATGAGTGAATAGAAACTAGTGAATGAAAGTAATAAAAAAGATGTATTTAATATATTAGAAGACAAACTTACAAACTTAGAAACTTTACCTCTTTATAATATTAGTATAGATAATAAGAAGTGTGGATTGTTTTGAAGGGTTGTTTAAGATATATGTGAACTCAAATCCTTTTTCAAGAATAAACAAAAACTTTATCGTTTTTATCCAACAATCTGTACCAGCGTGGTACAGCATGTTCCAGACTGCTTCTAGTTATGGAAATAAATTAGTTTAAAGGTCCACATAAAAATGGTCGCAGATAATTCTTGTTTGAAAAACAACTAACACGTATTTTTATTAAATACGAAATGTTAAAGTACCTTGTACAGAATCTAAACATTTACTTAGTTATGTTTTAACTTTAAGAGGGAAAATAAAGATTGTAAAAAGAACTGATTTCATTTTATACTGATTATTAAGACTTTCAACTTGCCGTGTTCGTAAGAAAGAGAAAATTATAACGCAAGGTAGGCTAAGCTTTCAAGTAATGAAAAATATTAAGGTAAAGGGTTGTACTTTAACGAAATCTAATACCAGATTAGACTCTACATAAAGTATTGGTATATTATCTAATATATATTTGACTGAAATCTAGAATAGATCGTTTGATTAAATAATTTTAGTGACAATCAATATTTTTTGGAATGAGTTTACTACTAGACAAACCACAGACCACGCTGGTGAAAAACTTGTTGTTATACTTCCTATAGCTTTTTAAAACTTTAAACAAAAGAAACAGTTATAGGATATTTTTAACATAAGTCATTTGATAATTAAATAATTATTGGTATATTTAAAACACTCATGTTTTTGAAAGTTTAGAAGTTTAGAAGAACCTAGGATTTGAACCTGGATTACAAAGAGGTGGTGGATCTCATACCATCGGGCCAATACTGCTTCAAATGGCCGTCTAAATTCCAATCTAAAATGAAGCTTCTAATATGTAAGAAAAATTCATAAATTCATGATTGCATTATTTGCAATAGAAGGTTGTAATAAATCACTCGAAGCCAATACGCTCTACATAAGCCTAAAATAACAAGAGATTTCCCGTAAATCCATGCGGCGATTGCAGCGAACACGTCTGATAGCAACTCAGTTTATATTTTATTCATACATTGTATTGTTGGAATATCAATTGCCTCGCCCGCCGGTAGGTAAAGGGTACATTTCCAATCCGCACGGGATTCACTTAGATTTGAAGGAAAATAGATTTCGATTTCCAAAGCTGCGACAAAGCAATCCGATATATTTTTCAGACAGATATTGCTAGCGATTTCTTTTGAGCTTTGAGATATAAGGGACCGAATCTAAAAAGATTCCGTGTATTTCTTTCGATAAGGGGGTTGGCATATTTTACCTGTAGTTCTCTATTATTGATAGATATTTATTATACGAGTATTTCACCTTTTGATGCATCTTTTTGTCTAGTTAATGTAATATCTCGTGTATATAAGCTATAATACGATTTAGAATTTTCTATTAGGTGCCCTGGGAAACAAGGCCACGCGAACAAAATCTTGTTAGACCCAAATTGTTTATAAAAAGATACCAACTAAATAGTACCTGACAAGATTGCCAAAGCGATTAATGGGATTGGTCATACTTATTCATGACGGGATCATACAATCATGAAAATTTAAAAGGCAATGTAACGAGTAAAATATTGTAATTTTTTGTGACATGGTTAATTTTTTTACGATGCCTTACTTATGTTGGCTCTGTTGAAATCACTATAAAAGTCTGACAATAACATATAACATATGACAATGTCATACTTTTACAAACACTGTCAATAACTGGCAAGATTATTGAAGCGATTACTGACATTGGTCATATTTAGTCATAACTGGGATCACACGATTATGAAAAGTTATTAATGACTGGGATCATAAGATTATGAAAGGTAATAGACAATGTAACGAAAAAAATATTGTAATTATTTTTGTCACGGTTTAGTTATCCAAAATTCCTTACTTACGTTGGCTGTGTTGTAATTACCATAAGAGTCTGTTGATATCTGGTAAGATTGCCGAAGCGATTTAGTTATATTTGTTCATGACTGGGATCATGCAATAATGAAAATTTAATGGACAATATAATGAGTAGAAAACATTGTAATTGTCTGTGACATGGTTTATTTTTTCAAAATGCCTTACTTATGTCGGTTGTATATTAATCACCACAAGAGCCTGTTAGTAACTGGCAAGATTGTCGAAGTGATTGATGGGATTGATCATACTTATTCATGACTGGGATCATACAATTATAAAAAGTCAATAGACAATCTAAAGAGTTAAATATTGTAATTATCTGTGACGTATTTGTGACCAATGCCTTGTCTAGATTGGTTGTATTATAGGTACCATAAGATCATGCAATATTTAGTTTTCCATGATGTTCTTCCATTCATTGATCTTACAGGCCCAATTAGTCCTCTACAGGATATAGATATCTAGATTATTAGGTTATTAGGTTTTGTTGTAGGTATTCCATTTTTCTATGCTTGTTGGTAACTGCAGTAGAATGATGACTTTACGCTTCCGCCAAATTATGTAGTATCCACCATTCACCCGATTTGTGCTATTTTAGGCTATACTTATACAACGTAATGTACAAAATGGAATAATTTGTGACTCGGCAAACCGTCCCGAACTTTTGCTATATAAAGGTAAATGTCATTTAAAACCGGAGACGGTCTGTTTCCTCTCTTTTTAATTTTACCAGACAGACAATGCACTAAAGGAAAACATTAAAGGGGGAACACCGACCCCTTTTGAAAGTGATTAATTTATTATGTTCTTTGTTTCTGTTTTGATTTTGGCAGCACGGAACAATGAGGGGGTTTTTTAATAAAATTGTCTACCGAACCGTAGCTAAGTTGATACTACATGATTGTATGTGTTACGTCCGGTGTTTAAGGGATTAATGATAATTGATAATGATAATTACATTGTGATCATAAGTTTAGCGAATTGCCTTTAGAAATAAAGCTGAAACTTAAATTTGTTTCCTTTGGTATTAGTTCATTTAGTTAGTTAGTTTGAATCTTCTTTTGAAAAAAGGTAACATATGTAAATAGGTAGGATATCGGTTGCATATAACCAGTTTCAGTATATCCAAGCGAAGGATACGACATAAGTTATGTATCAAACTCGTAAAAGTATCACTCGTGCAATATAAAAGTTAACGACACAAGAAAACGCGTTTTCCACAACATTAAAGATAACAACAATACGGGGGCGAGCGAGTGTAGAGCCTCCCGCGAGGGTGGCGGGCGGGGGTCGAGAAAAATTCAATATTAATATGAAGGAGGTGCGAGCGAGAGATGCACGCAGTCTCGCTTACACGGCCAATGGCGAGCTCCGCTGCCTTCGCGATATGATGAATTTATGGATGTAATAAAAGCGAGGTGCGCGATTGGAGGAGCGGTCAGGGAGAGCTTATTTTCTTTATTTTCATATTTGTAATATGGACCTTAAGATCGGCCACGTTACATGTGAAATTGGCTTTTCAAAGTTCCATTATGACGTTGCATTAAAAATAAGCGACTTGTTGAGTTAAATGCATGTGAAGTACACTCGAGGCTCCGTAGCGTTTAGGTTTGAATGAGATTTGTGGCGAGGCTAGTGGAAGCATTCGTACAAAGGATCGTAACTGGCAGTTGATTGAGGCGTGAAAGACGTTCGACCGCCGACCGGAGTTTCTTTCTTGATTTGCTTCTTGAGTGGCCGAAAACGACACTTCTATTTGCATGAGCTGTATTCGGGAATTCGCTTTACATTTTGATGTTTGAGAGAAAACACGGCGAGGATTCGTGCTTCTTTGACGTGGGTAGAATGAATAAATTGAATAGAAATAACGTTTGTTGTGGTTCTACTGACTTTTATTTAAAGTAGTTACGATAACAGTAAATAAACCTACATTTACAGGTTGTTTCTTGGTTTCTTATGACGTCTCTTTATTATATCAAAATATTTACCGGTTAAAGCCCTTTTTCCTGTTTATAATTGCTAATCTCGTTTGTCTCGAAATAAACTATCAAATAGATTTTCAGGGCATTCTCTCTTATATTTGCTTAAATAATGTAATTTTCGAAACACAATCAAATTGAATTCGTAACTTACTAATCATAATATTCTATGAATTTTGCGAATCATTACATTACTTTACTCTTTCAAGATTGGAGCCGAGACGTACGTACTTCGTTTTCTTTATTTATAGAAAATAACAAGTTTGTAGCAATAAGTGGTATCATTTTTTTGCGAATACGTTTATTTTTTGCGAAATACCTGTACCTTTTGTGACCAAGAATTCAATAAATCAAGCTGTAGATAGTATTTTACCACTTTTCTGGTGCTCGTAGCATAGGCTAATATTCATTCACGAATATAAATGAAAATGCATGTTTTAAACTGTTAGTTTAATAGCCAAATAGAAAATGCTTCAGTTAATTTTAATATGTTGCGGGTACTCACAATATGCGATTTTGAATTTCTTTTTGCTGTTATTTCGACCCAGTTACATGGATCGTGGTCACGGCGAAACTGACCACGATCGCCGTGACCACGATCCATGTAACTGGATCGTGGTCTGGACTGTAAATGAATCAATTCCGCGATGATATCAGCTTAAAATCATATGCTTCAGTTAAGTCGTAAAAATAAGTAAATAACAGGTATGTTTTGCACTTTGTATGATACATTCATGATAGCAATTTTCCAATTCGCCGATGCCTTCTACTTCGCCTGTTATAGGATTTGGGTAGGATATTGAAATCAATTACCTGGCAAGAGCGAGTTCAGAGCAGCATGTAAAGAAGCGCTCACTCAGCGATCGAGTGTATCTGAAGGGAATTGATACCGTCGATATAATGTTGGATAGAAAACCGTTCAAAAGGCATCGGTAAAGACAACGCAGACAAAATAAATAGGGTGGCAGCGTGAGACGAGCGACGGCGCGGAAGTATTGGGGATCTGCGGAGTTTTGAAGCCCAATTATATCGCAGGTACGATACAGCCTGCGGCAGAAGTGCACTACTATACCAGCTCTCACAAAACTATTGAGTGATCACAGAAAACAAGTACCAATATTGTGCTGTCTGATACAAAACCTCTCCATATTCTACAGAACTTTTATTAACCCTCATATGTCTTATTTGGTTTTGTAAGATTTATATTGTAGTCACTTTACAGACGCTCTTTATTGAAGTGATGGCTTTTGTGTAATATATAATTACACATAATCTTTATCAATATCAATTTACGTAACAAATACAAATTTGTATATATTTTTTTAATTCGCCAGTACATAATATACTTTTGCGAGATAATTACTAACACTGTTTTACGTAACTGAAATTCTAATATTTAAATACTAAGCTAAAATTGAATCCGTGTGTCGAGAGCTATACAAATAAAATTATCCTCGTAGACACAAGTGTTGGTCGATAAAGAAAACTACACATATTCTCACCTCTTCGCTAAACAAGAGCTCTCGGAGCGAGCACGAGAACAAAGCAGAAGTTTTCCCCGCACGAGATTCGTTTTTCTTTGTTTGGTGTATTTATTGTAAATCTACTCATACCAGCCGCCCGTTAAAAGCCGCCCGTTAAAAGTATTCGAACATAACTTTTGACTCGAGCTTTTGCGTGGCTTCCTTTGTTGTAAAGTTATTGCGATACCTTTTACAATTCCTTTTCGAACATTTGTGTGTATTAGGTATATCCGATTGTAATATAAGGGATGTTTAAGGAATTATACTGTTTGATAATCTGGGTTAATAAATGGTTGAAATTTAAACACAGTATTTTTGAGTAACTAGCAAATTATAGTGTTGCGAAGGTATTGTTTATGTTAACGGCCTGTTTTTGTTAATTCGACGGATAGTGTAATTTACGTTCAAGTAGGTGCGTCGTAGTCGACCCATTACTGTCCCACTGCTGGGTGTGGGTCTCCATTCAGAGTGAGAAGGGTTTAGGTCAGAGTTCACCGCGTTGGCTAAGTGCAGATTACTAGACTTCTCATAACAGTATTTTGAGTTTTTTCATAAGAAATCTCTGTCCTTATTTAATTTAAATTTGTTACTACATTTATTATGTGAGATATTTCCGATGCGTAATTTAGTTGTAAGTTTTATTTATCATGATTTAGCATGAGAGATTTATAAAAAGTGTTGCTTTTTACATATATTTAGAAAGATGATATAAAAACTATATTTTCGTATAATTGATTTTAGATGTGACTTATGAAAACGGTATGGTTCGATTTGTTACTTTCGGCTTTTTAAGTAATTCCCTCCAGTTTTCATACAAAATTGAGCACAAAGTGGAATATTGACAGTGGAATTGTGAACTAAAAGCGAGGTAGATGCGAATGCTGCGACGTTCTCGTTAATATGATTTGCTTCCGGCGCCTCGCTGCTCGTGGCGTTTTAACGAACTTACTGAACTTGCGGTGAATTTATTTCATACAGGTCTAAATGCTACGCTGGAGAATTTGTGGCAAACATTTCGTATTTTTATGACGGACGGCTAACAAGATGTATATTATTTAGGTACCAGAGGTATACGAAAAAAGGATACAAAGCGAATATATTTTGTCTTCCGTTCATGTTACTCGTAACTATTATTTTTCCTTTTAAATTATTCATTTTGAAGTAAAATATTATATTTTTAACGAAGCGGCAGCTTTTACTTAAATTGACCTGGCAGTAATTTTGTACGTCACCTCTGTCGTAGGTGCAATTATTTTTAACGTAACTTTAACGAGTTGTGTGATAACAATGTATTTTGAGAAGTAAATTATAAAGTCATGATACATTAATACTAGAGTATGAAATACCAGAATCATAAAAAAATATTTATTATGCCAGCAATAAAACGATTTTTTTATTAATTTAATCAAAATTGTCCTACAAAGTCAGAGCAGAATATTTTAAGCCTCACTTTTTTACGTTAATCGTAATATCTGCCCACTATCATAAAGGTTTAGTTAACTCAAGCGTCAAGGTCTCACTAGTTTATTAAGATTACATAAAGTTTGTTTAATAAAAGTGGACACTATATCATAACATTGTTTCATAAAATAATGTAAAGGTCCATTAGCGAGCGATGTGGCCACGGGAAGTGCTACAGAAGATGTGTAGTGGGCAGGGGGTGGAGGAGGTCCAGTCTTGAAGATCCTCTCGGGTGCCCCCTCTGCCCTCCCCCCGGCGCCGGACGACTTGCTTATTCTATCAAGCGTGGCGCACACGAAGGCACCCTGCACCGACGCGTCGCACACACCCGCCAGGCATTATACGGCCGGCCACCACTCCACTATGTCAATACAATACGCTCTCTTCAACTGGACTTAGATTATTTAGAAAGCACTTGTAACGCTCATATAAGAAGAGCCACGGAAGACGTATTCGACGTCACAATGGCCGGTACGTGTCGGCCGGTGCTAAGACGGGATACGCCGGGAAAGATTACGATCCTAAAAAAACAGCGTCCAGTCGAGTGCCCATATAGCGCTATATTTCTTTGCCAATCAACTTGTCAAGACGGTAGTCTCGAGTTTCAATGTGATTGTTCATCAAACTGGATAAGGATTTCCTAACTAATAAAAATAATGTATAAGATACATGTTATGATAAGCATCAAATGACCTAAGTAAAAAATTTAAAGCACAGCACTACTAAAACAATAAAACAGTAGAAGGGATATTTTTAATTTAAAACGTTCAAGATCTTTGATATCCCTGCTCGATCAATTTGTGAGCAATAAAGAACACAAGTTTGTGGAACTAAAATTGAAAATGTATTTATAATTTATAAATCCATAACGTACCAAATACATGCAGAGCTGACAGATGCATTAAACATGACAGGGAAAGACCATCAGTCATATCAGCGGCTACGGGAGTAACCGTGAGAGTGCGCGCTTGGCCACGGATTATCTGCTACGCGGCTACGGTGTAGCCCTTTGCTACGCGCGTAGCATTAACATGCGGATAAAGATCGCATCTAAATGTGTGTTTAGAAAGGGATTAGAACTGTGAAATGGAATTGCATTTGCACTTGGTCAGTACTTTATCAGTAAGGGTGCTTACGTTCTGATTAATGTAAGTATTGTAGACGTTTCAAACGTAGTAGCTTTAACGATTGACCTTTGTTCCATGTTTAAGTTGTTAACATTTATTGCTAACATATTTATATATCGTTAAATAAGACAACAACGCGAACAGTCTATTGAAAATATGATAATATTTGTTATATGATAGTTTTACAAAAAAAATACTAACATGTCTATATAGTGACAGATAACTAGCTGTGCCACGCAGTTTCACCCGCATTTGTTAAAGGACAATCTATTAAAAAACAAAGAAACATAGCGTGATATTATATAGCCTAAAGCCTCCCTAGATAAATTACCTATTCAGCACAAAAATACTTTTTCAATTCGAACCAGTAATTCCTGAGATTAGCGCATCCACCAAACAAACTCTACTGCTTTATAATATTAAGTAAAGATTATAGAAATTGTTACTAGAACTTAACACTACATCTTTTGTCTAAATTGTTAGTGCCATATTAGTATAATTATTTGCATTTAGATATATGTACATTACAATACAATCATTAGGTATTGTCAAATCGTGAAATAAATAGTCTACTCTTTCAAATCAATAAACTTTAAAAATAATATTAAGTCTCGAAGCGAGGTTCTATCGGTGTGTGTTCTCATTCGTGAGTAGCGAAGCACACAAAAGCCTCGTAGGGCGCGGAGACACCGGCTCATGTGTGGGTACTTTCATAAATCTGTCGGGAGATATATGAGAGCGCAATTTCCGGTATCCGGCCATTAGCGCCGAGCTTTTATAAGCTTAAAGCTTAGGTTAAAGATTTTCTGGGTAGTTTAATGCGAATCTTGTAATAGGTACGATAAATTTTCTATAAAGTATGTGATTGCATATTAGGAGTCAATTCGGGACCTCTTAATGTGTATAATTTGGCCTAATGTCTCCTCGGTGTGTGGAGGACGTTAATTCCGGCGAAGTTCAATTAAATATAGATCGGGTAATTAATTTGCTTTATAGTAAAATAATGGTTTGTTTATTGAATTGTTTAGGCAAAGAATTTGTTCAACGTACAGAAAACTCAGATAAATAAGACCCTCGACTTATTATTTTTATCGTCCGTAAAAAGGTATTGGACCCTATATGGATCCTTACGATAATTCTTCAGGAGAGATTTCAATTGTTTACGGGCATTTAATTTTAAATCCTTAAAAATACTGCCTGTCGCATAAAAACAACCCTTATATTATTCGTGTTAAACTCTTAATTAGTATCGAATTAAAATGAACGAGAGGATATAAAATAATGCTAATATTTAGAATTATTGTCCTAAGATTTAAAAAATATATTATTATAATAATTTTGCTTTGTTCATTTAAAAAAAATGAACATATGTAATATGTATATACCAAATTGGCGAAAATATTTTATTGTCCACAACATAAAACTAATTTAAAATTAACGTTGATTTTTTTTACGCGCGTGAAGCCGCGAAGAATATTAAATATTAAAGCATATTGAAAAAAATATAATCAATACATACACATACACACAATAACCATACACATACACAAAAACAGGTGCAACAAATGCATACAACACAGTTACAAAAAGACGAAAAGTCATGTAAGTTTTGAATTTTTAAATAGCGTTGCTTGTCATTAGGGACATGTGTTTCGTTTGTCGAGTGCAGTCAGTATGACGTGCAGTCAAGCTGCAGCAGGCAGGGCTGCTCAATAATGTAACTGCGGCCTATTGTTGTACGCAGAAATGTTCATGCAGGGTGGAAACGAGGTCAATGTACTTTAAAATAACCTGTTATAAAAAATAAATAGCAGAATTCATTCATTTTAATTCTGTTAATAATATGTAAATGACGGATTTTTTCGTTGAAATACTTATTAGGTTAGATAGGTAGTAGGTACTTGTAAGAAAATGATTGTGCGGTATTTTCGTAGCATTTTAGTCTGAAACATGTAGTGAAATTTAAATAAGTAGTACCATCATTAAATGTATGTATAACGTTGTTCAAATGTAATATGATCGTTATTTTATGATAATAAAATGATGTTCAAAGAATTGCTATAGAGCTCAATAATAGAAGTCTACGCTTGGCGTACTCCGAAGACTATTTATATCCATCGCAAAAAATCTTTCCCCAATTAAGGCAACAATCTTCATAAATCAATTTCCCCCGAATTGAATGTCAATAAGTAGGGTCGGTTGTTAAACGACGCGCCCTGAAATAAAACTTTCCGGAGGGCGGAAAGTTCTGAGCAAAAAGAATATTTACATTAATTCTCTTCATTATGTTTTGAAGAATAATCATGGGCACCGTTTCCTATTCCACTCTCCCGATTGAGTTTTTATTTGAATATTTTTTTCGTCGTCCCCGAAGTTCGTCTCTGTGCGACAAAAGGAAGTTTTTATTAGCATCTTAATGATTTTACGACGAGTCCCCGGTTACAACAGCCTTTATGTTGTCAGATTTTCTTAAGTATTTTAAGGCGACTTTTTTGCATCTTACATTATTAAAGTTTTCATTCCGTCGCTTAATGAAGCTCATTTCTTCTGTTCGTTCGGGCCTTGATTGCCTTTGTTTTGCATAAATGCAAGATTTCTATAGCTTCTTTCTAGCAAATCGAGTAAGTTCAAAGACTTGAAATTTGTTCTCCGATAGGTCAATTAATTGTTTCCTCTGTATTCTACTAGTTTAGATACTTCTCATTTAATTAGGTTTGGAATATAAATGTCTCGATACGCAAAAGTTACATCCGTATTTTTTAACTTATAAATATTACATATTTTAACATATGGTAAATATAATAATTATGTATCATTAATTTTGTGTTATATTATTCATAATGATTTTGATATCATAGACTTTAGGAAGTCTTTTGGTATTGTAAAAACGAATTATTATGATTCATTGTCAATTGATATTTCTTTAAATTACAATGTTGTTTACTCTGCAAAACCGAGCTTAGTTTTCATCCATCTACCATTAACTACATTTCCTTGTTTGCTTTACGCACCACAAAATAATAATTGTCCGGAAAATCGACCGAAGCTGTATGTAATGTTATGAGAGGAAGGCCGTCGTTTTTCTCGGGCCGCAATTGAGTCCAAGATCTTGCTTTCTTTTTAATTTCCCTACGGTCTCCTAATGAGCTCCCGGCGGAGGCCTGCGCCGTTATCTATGATATTCTTGAGGTTGATGCTCATTGTGCGTGTCACTGATGACTTCCCTTTTTATTATCCTCTCGAATACAATTCAGCGGTCGCCCAAATGAGTTCCTCTCATTTGCTTTGCTCTTTTTATTTCTCTTGATAGCCGTTTGCCTCGCGCCCGTCTTTTATTTTCCTTTAATTTCACCGAATCTGCTTAAATGACAAGCTTTGATTACGAAACCGTTGAAGTAAAGTAACACAAATTTAAAATAAACATGTATTTAGTAAAACCTAGTGATATTGCAACAACATACATAAAATGGTTCATATAAATCCTCAACAAATCACACGACTACGCCTCCACTTATCTATTAAAATAAGAGATTATGTAGGGCTCAAATATTACACCCAAAAGCTGGGTGTTATTTTCACTGGATTGTCCAATATTGTCACAATCCCTATGGAAGGGCAATTAGAGACGTGTTGCGCGTGACGGGCGCGTGGCGCTGATCCTTGTTGGCGCAGCGGAGCGCCGGCGCACGCGACTCCCGACTCACAACCCTCATTAGTGCCCTAATGTTTATTCTGAACACCATGCAACCTAACGCACTGATACCGATATGTTTAAACAAAAATCTCGACGCACATCTCGCAATTGTACTTACATTTACATAATATCGCCATTAGAGGGGATTATTAACTAATCGTTCGAAACATTAACCTCTTTTAACTACGAATTCCCGATTTAACACGACAGATGTTTCTACGTCGCCCCAACACGATTACACGAGGCGTCGCTGAATTAATAAACGAAATTGCAACTGAAAAATTTCGGGTATCAAGCAAATCCCTATCGAGGAATTCGCTTCATTTAAATATCGCATTTTTCTTGAAGATTATACCTTACGACAGCTGTAAAAGAAAACAGGAGCCCCACCCCTCGATAATGCGACGAGCCTGAGGAATTTTTATTTCGTTCAAATCTCTCCTGACATAGGTATATTTTTGCAATCGCCTGGAGATTTTAATACCCGATTTTATTTAAATTCGTTTAGGCAGTGTGGGCGACTGCGCCCCTAGACATTTATCGCGGGGTCGTGATTGTGTTTATAAGTAGGATTTTCTGCGCTTTTATGTCTACGTTACGTACATATACTTGATATTCATATCTATCGCCGTTAACCCATTACTATGTTAATGTTGGGCACGGCTATGGCTGAAAGACCTCTGCCCTTTAGGGATTAGGTCCACTATCCTAGAAAAATGAATTAGAAACATTTTTAGAAATTTTTAATCTTTTTTTAGCAACTCCTATATACATACATATTTAGTTTTCCTCAGGGTATCCTTTAAAGTAAGTGTGTAATAAATTACAGTACATTTTTAAAATGCATTGTAACATTTTGCTAACATGTTTCCAAGATAACTTACTTATTCTTTTTATTAACTTTCTTTAATCATGCATAATCCATTCTAATTCGTAAGTTTAAACAAAACATCTTGCATTCCCAGTTTACTACCTGCCTGTATAAATTTTCATCAAAGCTTCATGGTGCTACCGCTCGACCTGCCTCATCAGTCACTTAGCGCGACATGTCATATATTCTGCATCGGATATTGCTAGTTTCTCCGCCTCGGCTGCACTGAAGTGATCATTCTTCATTTGTATACTGTCTTGCGTGGGTGATGGATTCACTTGACCGCTGATGAAGGTAGCATATCGTTAGATGTGGCTTAAAGATAGTTTAATGTTGGTGTTGGGTAAAATTTGTTTGTCAGTATTTTATTGTTTTGGCTGACTATGGCTTTTATTAAAGAAGTTTACTGTGTTATTGTGTGTATAATAAAAATATTCAGGTCCAGTAACTTTTAAGTAGCTAAACACGTATAAAATTATTTACATTGATAATGATGTGTTATTAATATGAATATCTTTGAAAAGTAGTTTTTGGTAAGTATGTCGATTTGAAAAGTTTCTTTTACGGCAGCTCTTGTTTCACTATACGCAATAGCATAGTCAGATCACGCTGAAAAATCGTAGTAATTTTTCGTCTCGTTTTTGCTTCTTCCATCTCAATGAATTTCACCGACAAAATTTTCCTTGCCATTTGTTTCCATCGTACAAGATCTTTTCGTATGAGGCGAGTTCTCTGTTAATATATGTGCCCGGAATACCGTGGTCATATATTACGCCGACCTCTGCCGGACCGGACATAACAATCCTCGATTTGCTATAATATCGGTAGGGTGTCTTTGTCCGTTGGGTCAGTTCGGTGGTGGGAGCGAGTGAGACGAAGGTGGTCGGCGGAAAACGCGGGGTGGCGTACGTGCCGCGTATAATAAGCATTTCATGCACGGGGAGCGGGCGCGGGGTCCGGAGGTTACGTAGGTACCATTTTCCGTAAGTCGTGTACCTAACCGGATCGTACATTATGGGCCGAGGGTCAGCGCCTGCCGTCCCTGTCGCGCCCGCACCCGTAGCTGCCACGAGTATAATTTCGCGTGATATATCGTAGACACCGGGTCACTGTGATGGACCTCTACAAGGGACATTCCGAGTTAATAAATTTCACTGTTAAATTCATACCTTTAAATAAACAACACGTAGAATAAATAGGATTTAACTGTAACTCTTTTTAACATGATGTACAACCATATGTATTTGTGCAAGTAAGGACAGGTTTTTCTTGAAATTGTAATGGCTTGATTGTATTAAAAGAAGCAAACAAACGTAAAGTCCACCTGATCGAAAATGGTCATCTACAACTAAGCCAAGATAAGAGTAAAGTCATACTTGACAAACATACATATTTGAGGCACTTTTCACCCTGAGAACTAAGTTTGTAATATCTCGCACGAGTATGTCTCCATTACCACATTCCCTAAGCCAAACACAGCAGTGCTTAGCATTGTTGTTATTTAGAAAAATTGGTTTGACAAAAGAGCCGCTGCGAACCACGAAGTGTTGTATCACCTTTAAAATCCACCATGCCGGTCGACCTAACCTCTAATTAATATTTGTTTTCTGACACACAAACCTAAGTTAAAAAATATAGAAGCTCTCTATATGTTTAAATATTTATATACCTGCAAGGTACATTAAGGCAATACAAGGAACATATGGGGTGTGTCGATAGCGGTCGCTGAATTCATCTTCTATCTATACGATTTATACACGAGGAGGCCGTAAAACGGAACAATAAAAACCCAAAACAGCAATAAATTTCAAGCAATAGACGAAAAGGTTCGAGCGCGCCTTATCAATTCCCACCACGCATACAACTTCTATAGCACAATAAACTTATGACGCAAGTTTTACATTTCCTTTTGTAAAATTCTTAAAATCATTCTAGGTAAAACACATACCTATACAATGCCCGTAGTGTCCCATAGACTTTGTAAATCTACTTATTAAACATACATTTGGTCAAAGCAAACATTTAAATTGAAGGCAATGTTTACAAGCAATCAACACTTAGTGGACAATTGTGCGAGGGTTACAGGTAGGAGAAACAAATAGACAAGTCCACTGCCCCTCTGAGGAAGGGTCTTTTAAGTACAAGGAAATGCGGTTCTTGTGGAAACCGAAGGTGTTCTTTATGAATAAGTAAGATCTAATTGAAGAGGAATTAAGACGCTGACCATGTTTATAAATATTCTACGAGCTATCTAATGGCTACGACATGTACATGCGAAGTGCTTTTAAACCCTAAATATACTTGAATAATACGAAGTATAATTTATTTCTATTTGCAGTAACTAGTAGTGGAGGATATTATTACAAGGACGCAGCTGTTAATAATTCCTGAGTGCGGTCCGGCGCACTTACAGCGTCGATTCATTATCGTTACGGCCTCAGTCCGACGGAGATATACGGTATAGCTCCCTGATTGACCCCACATTAAAAATTACGAACATACAGATACAGGAGACGGACATTACTATTCGTACAGCTTTCTTTGTTTCATTTCTTCCGGAAATGATCAAAAATTTATACAACGGTCAATCTATCGTGATTGCCAGACATCGTAGACGTTCTAGATCGCATGTTGGGGTCGTTCGGAAACATTTAATAGCTCCTTTGATTCGTTAGGTTAATTTTGAAGGGGCTCGGGGCGGGCGAGCTCAGCGGTCGCCGGAGGGTCGAATAAATATGTCCCAAAGAGTTAAGTGGGAGCGAAGTGCGGAGCGGAGACCGCGTCCGACGTTTGCTCTTCTCCTCGTGTTGTTGCACCACTTATTACACACAAAGTTCTGTTAAAGTTTTCTCCGACACTCGGGCGCGAGTTTAATTTACTCGATAGTGTAAATAAAGCGGGCGGAGTGGGAAGTTTCGCGGCAGGCGAGGCTGGCTGCGACACCCGGCTGCGGTCGAGTGATAATAACGTTCTAGCGACCGGGACTTCCTTATTAATCGAGAACGACAAATTTTAACGACAAGAATTAATGAATCTCGTTACATGGGTTAATCCCCAGCTCGTAAAGTGTGCGCTCGGCAGTTAAGGTGTATGAGGGGGGCGTCACATATCTATTCCACCTATGCTAAGCTCGGTCCGTTTATTTATTTTAAAATGTGTACAAATTGTCTTTGTTGTTGTTACAAGAGTATTGTTGTACTATAATTTATAATACTCGTACACCATATTTACTGAGTTAAAAATATTGTTATAATTGCAAATACATAAAAGTAATGAAATAGCAATATAGAAAATCATTATACTTGTGTAAATCAAAGCATATTTATTAAATTTACATTCGAATAAACTAATATAAGTTATGTATTACGTTACAGGGTAATATTTATACTTCCCGGGCAATATAGAGATTACTTCATCTTAGGGAGCAACCAAAATTTAGCACAGATATTAAGTACTGAAGCGGCAAGATGAAACGATTGCGAACGACGGCTTGACTGAGGGCTCCAATATATATCGCCCAGTTAACGAGCATGTGCGAATGGAAGTTTATTGTAATTGCCTTTTGTAAGATCGGGACAGGGTCATTACGGACCGTCCTCGCAGACTAACCCGCTGTTTGCCGAAACTTTCTTCCACTATAGCCTTAAGAAGCATTAAGGTTTGTTACGAACTATAATGGTTTAATTTGGTACGAATTTTAAACGATGTAAGGATTTTTAAGTCTTTTTGGTTTCTTAAAACATAACATTAATATCCACATTTTCTTAACAAGTGCTTCATTTTAAAATATCATATATTAAATCTGTGCAATACTTATGAAATAGATATTTAATAACATTCCAAATCGTGTATTTGTAAATTATTTATAATGCGATTACGAAAACGATCTTCAAACAGATATTTATTATGCGGATAAGACGAATCGTTCGGCGCGAACGTTAAAATTTCAATTACGTTTAAATGAAACGTTGATATTGAATTCTATCAACGGGAGGTAATGCGTGTGTATTCATCAGGTGAAGAGCGTGCGGCACATTAGGGGGCTCCGGCGGCCTCAAAGCCAGAAGACTGATTATGTCTATCCGCAATTTCTCTCCGGCCCTATTCTCGCGAGCTAAAACTAGCGAGTTTTCCACCGCGCTATTAAGCGGTCGCTTTTACATTTGTCCTTATAATGGAAATGTGCTACTAATTAATTTAAAGCGAAACTCATTTATGTCGAAATGCGTGTCTATTAAGCGATGATGAGAGAACGCCTTTTTGGTGTACTCGTGTTTTGCTCCGAATCGTATTATTGTTTAGTCGGGTCGATTTAATCGTAATGTAGTTTGGAGCTTTCCTGTTGTTATATTTAGCGAACGTGGAAATTATACGTGGTCCGGTTACAAGCCCTCACCCCATTAAGTAAAGGCGAGCTCATTCTCGGTAAGACTAATCAAATAACAGTCTCCCCATCGGACTCCTCTCCCCCGCTGCGCCCCCGCCTCGCGGCCAGTGGTCATCTCTCTTATCGATTGTGGTGGAATTCGTGCACAGAATGCTATATTTCCCAACACTCGCTACTCGCTCCAAGACACAATACAACGAAATATTATGTCGAGATTGTGTGGATTTGTTAACGGAAACTATTTGATTTAGATAAGATACTTACATAGTTTGGAGTAAAATTTAATAGTAATTCAGAGGTTAGTGAAACAGTCGTGTTTAAAATATTAGGTAGGTACTTTTATTTTACGTCATTAAGCATGCATAATGAATTTAACATGATTGAAGATCTATTAAACTTATAACAAATGAAAAGGTGAAGATTAACGCCTTGAGTAAACTTTTGCATGTTTATCTTGCTGTATCTGTATATTTTCCGAACTGTCAGGCGCTATGAGTATAGTAATAAAATTGCGCTTAAAGATTTTTGTTTACCAAAATATTAATTTTCCCTTACAAACAGTAATAGTCGAATTATTTAAATATTAAATATAAACGATATATATCATTGTGCCTTTTATTATACATTGCAAATTTAATGATCATTGAGAG
>DWNE01000032.1:0-46441 GCA_018249875.1 Cecropterus toxeus
GCACCCACGACACAGGAGAAAATCCTAGTGTGGGGCTATGAGCGTAGAAGGCGTGTGTGTGTGTGTGTATTTTACGAATTACAAACTATGTATGTGTATGAACACAGTACAGAAGTAAAACTTAATAATAAATAATAATAATAATATAATATATTTTTGTTATTTAAAGTAACGCTTTTTCAAAAATCGATTGAGTAACCATTCCAAATTCAGATAGGGTACAGCAGGATTCAATTATAGTACCGGCAACTACTTTCGCATTTTTATTTTACCGAGTTTCAAATTACATCAATTTTAAAGAAGTTTCACTTCAAAAATGAAATTAATGCTATGTATGTAATAGTAACAATCGTGCTTCCAAGAACAACATGCAAATGTTTCTGTTACCGATAGAACATAATTTAAATCAATATCCGGCTCCAAAGACAAAATAAAAGTCAAATGTAGCATCTCAGCGAATCATCAAGATAGTAATAAATGTGCACAATTTACAGCTTGCATAGTTCGTAAATTTAAATCATGAGCAGATGTGCGTCATTTTGTAGTAACAAAACGTTTGGCGACTGGAAGAAAACCATAAAATGACGAAAACATTACGTTGCGTATTAGAAACTAAATATAAGATTCATTACATCATGCGGGAAATACTGGGGATATGTTAACGACTCATGGTAGCTCATATTCATAATTTTTTGATTATATATTTCTAGCTTCCCGTTAATTAAATCGTCACGATATCAAAATTAATTATTTTGTTACAGCGAAGGTGAACCGCGAGGAAACCTACATAGCTAAGTTATTTAAAAATAGTTCACAAATATAAGTTAAATTCACCGTGGTATAATATGGCTAAACTTTCTAAGAGAACCAGATCTGAGAGAATCAGATCTGTGCTTCGCAATCAAACAAAAATGATAAACACATAGACGATATGAATGAAATGAATATAGACATCTAAGGAAATACGGACTCTAAGGAATTACTTAACCTAATATCTAATACAAGATACGACTTATTTCCTAAGGTAAATGAAACAAATTGTAACAATAATAAGCACGAAATTAGTCCCGTCTGCGACTATTTTCCTTCGAATTTAGTCCTAGATAACCTTGAACAAACAAATTGATATCCACAGCCATTAAACATTTTGGGTAGAATTGGGAAGCTTTAAACAAAAATACTATGTTATATTTGTATATTTGCTACAGTACTTTTAGATGCACTGTAATTACAGTAGATCTACTATATTTTTAACTTATTATACAGTATACTGCAATGGTAAAAAATGGTGTAAGAATCTACTGTATTTTTACCAACAACGTTTGATGTGGTTGTTTTATTATAAAATTTGATGGAGGTCACCTTTTAATTTTTTTGTCGTCAAATGGCTGAAAAAGTTGTCAGTAGATGATCTTTTTTCGTCGACGCAAATTTCTTAGTCTTTAAAAGGTCATTTACTGTAATTTTGAAATACATTACTTTTAAGTAGAAAACAGTAGTAAGTCACAATCACGATCTGAAAACATTAAATGGCTGTTGAAATAAGTTTTTGTACAGAAACTATTACGTACTTGCAGATGGATTGGGTTGGAATGGGTGTAACCAAACCCTCGCACCCACCTAATTCCATCGCGCACATGTTAACTTGTCACGGATCGAATTATTCGGTCGCTCGTAAAAGTAAACGAGATCGGTTTCCGCACCGAATGGAAGTTTTAATTAAAACGATAGAAGTTTCTAGAATAACTTTCATGACATTAAGCAAAGTCATGCTTGTTCTCATCGAGCTTACTTTACTTCGTTTGTTCGGTTGTTCTTCGTAATTTGTTTATGTGAAACTACGTATCAGTTTAATTATTAATAGGGAAAAAAACACTACAATAAAAATTAATATTTGATTTTATTTGATTATTGAACAAGTATAATATATACACTCAATAAAACATGAAGCAGTTCTTGCGTTTCGGTAGAAAGGTGTGGTCGCCTTTCCTATCAGAACATCTTTGATAGACTTCAGATACAATTCCTGTTTTATAGAAAGTGGTTAACAGATGTCCATGGTCGGACGTCACCACTTACCATCAGAGGGACTGCTCATTTGGTACTCCAATTTTACAACAAAACGTATCATGCTAGTCACCGAATTTGGGTATGAATTGGTAGGGAGATTTTGAAAGAAAGCGCCGAAGGTCGAAGTGTGTGTGTGTGGGGTTAATCCCAGACCGCCACACGTGTGGCGCTCTGTGATTAACACAATAATAAACCGGTGTTTTGTTTTAAAAAGAGCACTTTGGTGCTGTTTGCTTTTTCTATTACCAATAAAACCTACGATACTATTAAAATGTATTAAAGCGGTAGCGAGTACCATAGATTTATACACAACGGTAAACATAACACTAATCATGCGCTTTTACGTCTTTCAGAACCTAGAAATAAAAGCTTATGAACAAAATAGATAAACAATGCGATGGATCTTCTTTCCGATATCTATTCAAAATTGCGTCACAGGCAGGCACGTGCGATATAACAATCGGCGCGCATCCACGTTTACCTCGGCTATAATTCCATGCAAACTTCTATTTATAGCTCACGAATAGGTAATTC
Organism: Cecropterus toxeus; assembly: GCA_018249875.1. Taxonomy (NCBI): domain Eukaryota; kingdom Metazoa; phylum Arthropoda; class Insecta; order Lepidoptera; family Hesperiidae; genus Cecropterus; species Cecropterus toxeus. The sequence goes on from DWNE01000032.1 coordinate 2,605, forward strand.
ATAAAGTATGAAATAGTTTACGTCACTGAATAGTTTTTGTTCGCGTTTTGCGTTTGTTCTGTGGATTTCTAAGACAATTGTATTTTCAAGCGATACGTCTTTTCATTCGTAAAACAATACAACTTTCAGGAATATTTGTAAATTTTATAATGCTCTTTACACTCACACTGGGATCCCAAACTGGGATTTTCTTTTTTGTCGTGGGTGCCATGGACACACAAAGACGAATACAGAAACAGAATTGCATTGCACTCAAGGAAGAAGAATACTACTATTAATCCATGTATGGATGCCATACGTTTTTTTATTAATATTTGTAAAAGCGAAATAATAATAATAATTTAGATAAGGTGTAGAGGTACAGGCGAGGACAGGTATAAATCACAGAAAAATACTGCCATAATTGCGTTTTTTATCGCTTCCAGCACCCTATATTATTTATTTTCCATGTTAAAAAATTTTTTTTGCATTATTTTCCCTTCATATTTCATTTATTGATTTAAATTGCAGTGGTGAGGTGAAAATAGGTATCTGTTTGCAGTTTATAAAACGTTATATACAAGTAATTAAAGGTACAACAAAATCGCATACTTGTTCTTGCATCAGTACTGCGGTAACTGCATTAATATCGATCAAGCAGGCGGTCTTCGTCTACACGCCCATTCAATACAAACTCACGTCATGCAGGTCTTATGTTATTAAGTAAAAAAACACGTTATATTAATTTATTAAAATAACAACATCTAGTTTCAAAGTAAAAAGAGCAAAATATAATTGGAATAATTTAGGGGACACCCGGGTTTGAACCGGGGACCTCTCGATCTGCAGTCGAATGCTCTACCACTGAGCTATATCCCCCATGTTACATAGCAGCAAAAAGTGGTAACATAATTGGAAATTCTAATAATGTAATGCTAATCTAGATAATCGTGTGAACAAAAGAAGTTGGTAGCTTGATATTGAATTGCGGTTATACTTTTTTACCAAAATACAATTTTATACATAATGTTACATAGCATATAATTAAAAAATATATTTTCAGTCATAAAAGTGGTTAAAAACTTAAAAAATACGCATTTTCCGAGCACAAAAAAAATCATGTCTTGGAATAACACAAAGTATCTTTTGTGTTATTCCGAGACATAATCTCAAAACAAATCAGATTCAAATTTTTACATAATTCTGTCATGTAGGTGTCCCTACATTACAACATTCAAGCAAGTTTTAATTAATTAATCAGAGATAGATACGTGCCGTAAAACCTATGTTTTCAAGAATAGATCTAAAAGAATAGGCGAGTGTATGATGAAAACAAAGTATAGTTATCTTTACTACGAAATAAGTCGTGGCATGCATAATAATGTCGTCTTACTAATAAAAAAATAAATGAAGCAGCTCCTCATATAACTTCCATTTATTTATACAATATACGATGTATTGCGACATATATCTGGAATTTACATTGTAATGGGGCGGCTGGTAACGTCATAAGACTTAATTATATTATATTCATGATAGAATCTATATTATGAATATTATATGAATATGTAATGGTTGGCTTTCTACACCCATGGCCCCACACTATGATTTTCTCCTGTGTCATGGGTACCATGAACACACAAATATGAATAGACGAATACCCAGACCCAGAACAGAATCTGATTTCATTCAGATGACTGTCGGGCCGGGGATAGAACTCAAAACCCATTGCTTGTCAGACCGGTATGGTGACCGCTCCGCCACGCGGGTAAACATATTATTATGATAGAACATTTATCTTATAGATGATGCTGTGGTGAAAATTCAACGTCTCAATTTAGATCTTTAAGTTAGTATTTCTGAATATAAATACCGAAATATTTATTCGTTTATAAAAGATCGTTTGAAAATTACTGATACAAGTCATTGGTCATTTTTTTGATACGCCGATATGTATCATGGTTTTACATTTTTTTTATTAGATTGAAGTATCAAACGAGCATGGTGACCGTTTGATGGTAAGTGGGTACTATTGGCCATGGATATCAGTAAATAACTTTATATAAAACAGCTATCTGAAGTCGGTTACTGATGCGTTGATACTCCCGAAGGCTAAAGTGATCGCCTCATATAAAAGTAAGCCGAGTAAACTTGTACAGAAAAGATAAAAGTTATAATTTTACACACGCACGATATCGTTACATGGTTTCATAGAATGATGTTAACTGATAAGGGAGTATTTCATGAAAATTATACTTTCATTTGTACTATTACTTATCCATGCCCGCGGTGACCAAAAAGCTGCCAGCTACTTTTCACAATGATATAGTTTTGCTGTCCAGCAAGGCAAGGTAATGCCGCTAGAGTTATAAAAAATATTTAATTTATTAGAATAGATGTTTTTCGATAACTTATTGTAAATAAATTAAGTTTTGATATAAAATAATTTTCGTTTTGTTAATGATGTTATTGTAATGAAATATGTTCGCAAAGAGAGTTTATTCTATAAATTATCATTTGTATCTGTAATTTTATTATATTGTTACTTAATATTACACCAATATTTTCTTTGGTACAATAATTTACGTCGTGTTTTATACAATCTATATTTTTTCACGTGGAAGGGTATGAAGGTTCTACATTATAAATAATATCTGTTGTGTAGAGCCGAGAATGGGTTAGGGAAAGTACTTCTTCCTTGACGTCTCTATTTTCGTTACAAAGTGCCTGTTTTATTATTAAACCATTTTCCTTTCTCAAAGGAATCGCTGCCTTTATAACAAAATGTGTTTTAGATCTAACGTTTGAATATTTAAGCTAAAACTATACAGCAACGCTACCGTACGGTTAACAGCTCTAAGCTATTTTCAATGTGGAACATCTATAGGTAAGTGAATTACCTGACTATTGGCGTGGCGAGGCTTACCGTGGCGATGGGTTAGCCACACCGCACACACTACTGCATATAGACTATATTAAGACTGCGTGTAGACCTAAAATTCATATAGAATTTTCGTAATTAATAAAAATAGATATTTATTTAATAGTTATCATTTTCTGTAAATAAATCGTCATATTTATTTATTATTATCTATATATTTTGTTCCTGTCGCAATCTTGTCCTTATGCATATTACTTGCACGAACACAATGTTTCACATCTGCCAAGTGACTCGTGACGTCAATTTTTTTTTATAATACAGAAGCATTAATTGAATTTACTTAATTTACCTGAGATTAGCCACGAATGCATCGCTACCATTAAGGACTAAGTTTGAATGCCTTTAATAAGTATGTCTTTGTTTCACGAACCTTAAACCAGAATAAGTCATAAGACAGAAATAGGCTCGGCAGTGGTGACTCCGTTTTACAATAGAGGGTTCTATCTTTAACTAGTCGATTCTAATGATATGTCACACGTCACAATCCGTCAAACCGTTTCGGCTGTAGCGCCTGACAAAGAAATGGAAACACATGTGTACATAATGCGCTCGAAAAACATTACCTCCTTCTGACGCAGTCGGCTAAACATACTAGATCTTAACTAAGTATTAAACTTAGCCTTAAGTCTTTTGTCTTAAGTCAGAGCGAGCTTAAGTGCTATTTAAGTATGTACTTATCGTAACGCAAGGGTTCAGGCGACAGACCGGCGTCGTGGGTGACGTAGCCGTCGCAAATGTTTACACACGACTTGCTGCTCGATACTGAGCCTGCCACTTAAGTGTTGTTCCTACGTTCAACTCATTATAAGTACTAGTGTTTATGGTTTGTAGTATGAAAGGGTAATTGTGTTGTTTAATAGAGGGATTGCAAGCTGAGAGCTTAGCTAAAACTTAAACACTGTTAAAAATAGTAAAACCAAAAACCAGTGTGTAAAACGATTTTTTTGTTCATGATATATCTAATTTAACGCGTAACGTTAAAAAAATTAAAACAAACCCTTCAAAACTTTTTTATAAGGTTATAAATATTTAATTTTATGTTATTAGAGTTTTCGTCAAATAAAGGTATTATCTTGTATAATTTTTATAATTATCTATTCAATAACTTCCATTTAGTACCCTTTCCTTCTTTTTTCCCTACTTATAGGTGAGATTTTTAAAAAATATGTTAATATATGACATAAGTTACGTATCTCTGAAATCTTAAACGATTCTAATGATTTGACAAAATCTATGTGTTTATCAAAATCCATATGTGGTCTAAATCATGTGCTAAAAAAGACGTATATACAAGCATTGCAGATACATACAAGCATACATATATACAAAAAACATTACACTCCTTCTGACGCATTCGGGTAAGAAAAATGATAATTACGAGCCTGAAGGCACTCGGTTTATTGGAATATAATATCCTTCGTCAGGATCGCAGAGATTAATTATTTTCTATACAAATGCCAGCCTTGATTCTAATCAAGGGCCGCGTAATGAATTGGCTAGTTGCGGAAGTTGTAATTAAGTGCTCCGAGAGGTTATCTCAATTAACGCTTTCTCTTTAAATTATTTGTACATTAAATGCCTTTTGCATGATAATTGAAGATTATGATTTTAGACTAATATTATCGCGGAATTTATACATTTTAATATGTTACGGGTACATACAATATGCGATTTTTTAAATTTCTTTTTGCCGATATTTCGACCCAGTTACATCGATAGTGATCACGGCGAAACAGCGGAGTTTTGCCGTGACCACGATCCATGTAACTGGGTCGAAATATCGGCAAAAAGAAATTCAAAAAAAGCGCAGACCGTGAGCACCCGTAACATATTAAAATGAATTGAAGATTACTTGGATAAGCTATGTATAAAAATATTTGTCGGATTTTTTCATATATTAAATGCTTTTTTCGTGATAATTGAGGATTATGTGGATATGTTTTGTATAAAAAATATTAATTGGCATTTTTTTTGCACATACATCTGTGATGGAGGATAAATTGTTTCGATCAAAGGGAAAAATCGAGTAAAATCAATCCTCAGAATTTTCCACAATTTTTCCCAAAGGTATTTGAAGTTTTCTCATTCATATTTGGATATTTGCTGACTATGATTTATTTATTCATTTCATTTAAAGCTGTATGTTACCATGACATCAAGTATGACATCAATCCATCCAGCCATCATCAGTACGTAAGTTTCTTAAATTAAACAATATGTCTCCTTTTAAAAACAAAATATGGTTTAGTATTGCCTGAAAAATGCACAAACATATCGCACATTACACACAAAAATATCTAATTCTCTGAACGCTAAGTGCTAAAAACGAAAAGTAATTAGCTCCTAACGTATCGTTCACGCTCGTTACATTCTTTTGTTATCGAACAAGAATGGCTCCCTACCCAGCGGAAACGGTAAAATCTTCAATGAGAAAGCTACCTTATTCAAAAAAGAAAATCTGTCGTGTAATTGGTTATCGGATACTTCGAATTTATGGCTCGATAAATCGTCCGATCAAGTTTTTTGATTAATGTTACGAAAAATAATTTATACATTGAGTTTCCGAAATTCAAATAAATGATTATTATTTAATGAGTCGGTATGATTGTCTACAGATGTTTCCGCCATGTTTTCGCCAGAAATAAAACCGTTGTTGATCATTATTATCCATATCTTCGTGTCCTACAGCACTGATATCGACTAAGAAAAGGTTTTATTCCCTATAATGCCTGAATCAGAATAGAGCTATCGTATCTCCTATAGAACTTCCGGAGTTGCGGGCGAAAAGAGTGGAAGGTTGAATCGCCTAGCTAGTGCCGCTAGACGGATGCGCTATATGTCCTCGCCCACTATTGTAAGCACTCAAAGTGTTATTGCTTATTGAAGCATTATTGCACTTCCAGGCTGTGCCTGACGCCTGACAGTTCCAAGGAATCAAGGGTTATGTTGGTAATCACGGCGTCCTCTACATAACGCTGAGGACGGCAACTGTTTGTGTATTAATACGATAAAAATCCTAAATAACTCGGTGTCCCTACAAGTCAATGTGGTAAGATTATAAAAATCTCTCACCTGGTCACCTTGTCACACAAAAAATCTGTCATCCTTTAAAGTAGACCTAAAATAGCCATTATTAACGCTGTTGTATTTGGTTTGGTGGAATATTCATTTACGCAAGCCATTTCAGATTAATTATGAGAAGAAGCAACATCGAGGTCAATCTCAGGCAAGATTCTATCCTATTTGGTCGATTACACGTGGTTAATTGTTCATGAATCCAGTCCAAGGACCACTTACCAACACGTGGGCTACATGCGCGTTTGTTACTTGTATTTTCTAAGAGAAAATCTTACGAAATGTGGATGATATAGAACATTTATCACAAGTACTTCGTATAAATTGGTATCGTCACTCCAAATCCCCCGGAGGGTCACTGCAGGGTACGGGAAGCTGTCCCCGGTTCGCAACGGGAGGTCGATAAGATAAGTGTTTTCTAGCCAGATGCAAATATAAGGGCATTATATGTATATTAACATTAACATAGATATGATACAAGTAATAGCCATATATTATGGTGTGAATTTTGTTTTCGCTTTCTGGAAATTTGGGTTCATAACGTTGATCTGGTCCGCTAAATGGTAACCCTCATAGCGACACGGTCTTTATGTTACGACACGCCACGGATTCGATCCCCGACCACATGGATATATGAACAATAGGGTCTGTGTTTTTTATTTTACTCATGTAGTAAGACTCACATATACAGACTTGTTGAAGTTTGGAATATAACGATTTCTGTAAACTGTAACGAACTTACGGTAACGGCGAATAAAATTCTTAGAAAATGCTCGCATTTCTATATTCCTTCAACATCTTTTCGTGTAATGTTTAAATTTTCCTCGTTTTTTTACCTTATTGCACCTAAGCATGCGTTGCTTCAATAAAGTAGATTATATTTTGGTTCTTAAATTAATTACAGTTAGAAGCATTTATTATTATAACATTATTTTTATACTTGGCTATTTAGTGACTGTTAATGTAACTAAAAAGAAAAATACAAATACTACCAGTACAATCCTTCACGTAATAGATCAATTTGTTTTACGAAATATAACATACGAACTGAAGTATTGCGCTAATGTCGACAAATGAGCTAATTATTATTTTATAATATATTTTGTTGTCTTTCAGGAAGTCATCTATTGGCGCGACGAATTCCTAAAAACAACCGAACTGTTTCGTGTATCGAAATAGAACTGTAAATTTGTCACGATTTACATAACGCCTACCTGAATACCATAGGCATTCTTTGTTGGTGATAAATTAATGATGACATATTTTTTTAAAGACGACTGAACTCTTTGAGATTATTGTAAAATATCGCGCGGTATAGCAATAAAGCAAAAAGTGTGGCACTTAGAAATTTACGTTTAAATTTCGGATAATAAAAATGACACTACATAATTCTTGTGTAATATGAATCCGATTCGAGTAAAGCACTTCGTGTTGCAAACGTGTGTCTTTTATATTGAAAAAGCAATTTGATTAACTTTTCTGTTTGCCGTTGTCACTAATTTTGCCGCACGAACAATTTTTTTTTCGCTTTTTTTCGCTTTCTGCACTCATAGCCCCACACTAGGATTTTCTCCTGTGTCGTGGGTGCCATGGACACACAAAGACGAATACACAAACACCCAGACCCAGAACAGAAATCTTAACTCATCATTCAGATGCCTGTCTGGCCGGGAATCGAACCCGGGAACCACTGCGCGTTAGATCGGTATGGTAACCGCTCGGCCACGCGGGTCGTCATTATTTATTTATAGGCAATTTATTATTTGTACTCGTTGTAAATATATGTTCATTTCTGGTTCTAGATAGAGGATGCCAAAAAAATTCTAGGTTTATGGCTCGTTTGATGAACACACCTATTTACAAAGTGATCGTAGAGACTTAGCTGTCAGTCATATATTAATTTGGACTTTTTACATGACTTTTAAGACATTCTTTACCAATAAATACTAGAACAAAATGAAATTAAATAATGTTACACGAGTTGAAAAAGTACTTTAATAATCTCCGAGTTACATAAATGTACGGTACGGTTACAGTAATAAGATGTGAATCGTATGCATGGAGATAAAACATGTATGCTAGGTGCAGTTACTATTAGCCCTAACCCTCATCAGGCCTGTGTATTGAAAAGGCAAATAGATACTACCTTGATACACAAATACCAACTAACTTATTGTATATCCTTACAATATAATAAACTTATTATAATTAAAACGTTCGATGATACGAGTATATCTTGTAGGTATTCGAAAGTTGCTTATGAATGGACATTTCGCTCGTTGAGTGAGCTTTATAAAGGAAATAAATGATGCTCCAAGTTAAGTGAGTGGGCCATCCCCGAAGCACAAAGATATTCAAAGTCATTCTGTAACGTCGCTTAGCATAGATAAAGATCTCGACATCTTCAGGGGCTTCGTGCTTAATTTAATATTTAAAAGCAGGACAAAGATATACTCATCTTTTGAAGAAGAATTGGAGGACTTAAATTTTATATGTACATTGTTTTAGGATCGTTACGTTATATCATTTAATATTAATTAAATATTTGAATGCAAAATTATAAACGTAAATAAACATTTCCTCTAATTATATCATATACTTCTACAGCTGCTATATATAAACAACTTCACACAGAGAATTGGTTTTATCTGAAGTCGATTACAGATGCATTGCGATTTCGATTACTAACATAGTCGTCTCATATAAGTGAACCGGCAAGCACACCGTTCCACCGAAACGCAAGAACAGCTACGCGCTAGAAATACATAGGTGTGTCGGTGGTACGTCTTCGGTTGAACTACACTGGTTCTACCACCAGGTAAAGATATAATCTGGTAATTCATAATAATAAATTCATAATAGTATTAGGACTTTCGCTTATATAAAGCGAAGTGATGTTTATGTTGTCATCGCAGACCAAAATTTGTTCATTATTCTTATAATACAATAATTCGTGTAACGGCACGGTCATCACACTGGTCGCTGTTTTCGCCTTTTAAGTCAAACCAGACGTGTAATAGTTGATAGTCCTCTAGGTACGAGTGTTGATGGGTATCAGTGGCAACGAAAATCGATGGATGGAAGCCCATAAGTCGTCACACTGGTCAGAAACGCAGGTTTTCACGTTCGAAATCAAACCAGACATTTAAACTAGACATCAGGTTAATAGTGTGGATCTGTATCCAAGGCAACGAAAATCCAAGCCAATAAAAATAACACGTAAAGTAGGACTATGAGTGTCGACAAAAAGAATTTTGTTTATTTATTCCTTTCACAAGTAAACCGGAATTTATAATCAAGTTCCGAGAGGAATTCAGTGAACCAGATATTGTTTTAAATAAAGCGTAGTGCATGCAATGTCGAGGAAGGCAGTTTTAATAAAAGTTGTTGTGTCAACACCACACAACTAGCTGAGTTATTGCATTTTTAACATGTAGGTCATTCTAACTTCCACATATTGGATTTACTGGTAGTGAAGTATTTACTACCTACGAGCAAATAAGAATTTATACTTATGGCTATACTTTAACGCTGCAGGTTTTGAACTTTCTGAAGTAAGAAATGAAATCGTGTGAGTTTTTTATTAAATCTTTCAAAAGATTTACAATAGATTCAAATAGAAAATGAAAAAGATTTACTCGTATTAATTATGTGAAGACAAAAACCGGCTTAGCAATTTCTAAAATTACCTTGCATATCTAAACAGACACACGGTATGTTTTATGTCGTACGTTTAATGTGTATTTTGTTTGAATTATTGAATTGATTAAATTTCACACACATTTAAATTTTACTTACTATCATCAGAAACAAGGAAATATTCGATTACTTATATACCAGTTATTCTACTGTAGTTCTAAACATTGTATTAGCGATAATCTCGATTTTATAAAAAATATTTAGCAAATAAATGCTATCCAAGATACCCATTTTTAAATTGCTGTGTTTATTTTCTGTTTATCTTCTAGTTTAGCCTCGAATAGTTTTACCCGCAAACATTAACGTGGTCTAGTGAATGCTCTCGAACAGACAAATCTATTTTAAGATCGGAACAATGTGTAAGGGAGCTGTGAAATAAGAAAAATGCTGGGTGACATTGACGAGTCGAAACGAGGTCTCTATGTCTGAAATGTACCTATTGTTTGAAAGTGTTTTCAATTGTTCTCAGTGAATGGTTATGCATTATAAGGTACGGATGGTAATAGCTACAGTGCCTTAGGGTCTTTTTTCCTGTCACGCAGGTTTATGTCGCACGCGAACTATTTGCATCCTTTTTCATATGTTTGGAGCCTAAAGATATACATACGTTTTGAAGTGTTTCCAATTGTTCTCAGTGAATTGTTCTGTATCAAAAGGTACAGATGGTAATAGGTAAGATGTCTTAGGGTCTTATTTCCTGTCACACAGGTTTATATCCGCACGCGTATGGTAAGGCTGTCTGACTGAATAGATGTCCATGGACATCTATTATATAAAGTTATCAACTTATCAACTTTATATAAAACAGGGGTTCTATCTGAAGTCCATTATAGATGCATTATTACTCTCAAGGACTAAAAAAGTCGCTTCATATCAATGTGCGCCGGCAACCACAAAATCCTATCGTATCAATCCTTTTCTATTATTTTATAGTTACTTTTCTTACGCTCTTTTATAGATGCGAGTTACGTGGGCCGTGAAAGAACCTGATACGAGATAATTCACGCGTGCGCGCGTACGCTCGTGTAGCAGGCAAAAGGCTCAAAGAACGGTACGAACTTTTCCTCCTACAATGCTTATCGGAGATATAATCCTAAGCATCAACGATTTATTGATGTTACGAGCGTGTTATAAATAGGTAAATCGCCTATAGCATATTATGTGGGACGAAAAATGTCATGGAATACCGTCGGTACGGAACGTCGGTATTCCTGCGGTTTTCCCAAAGTCAGCGATGGTAATGATAATTTAGCATTAATTTAATAAAAAAATGTCGTTAATAAAGATGTAATGTTAAATTTATTGTGTAGTTCCGATATATTTTCATCCTTTTCTCCTCATATTCAATTCATTGGTGGCGGAAAGCCAAGCCACGCAACAAGTGATAACGCAATCGTATTACTCATACTCGTATACGTGCTGCAAACATTATTGAATGCTTAATAATCCCGCGATTGTATTGCGAATACTTTTTATGTGGACATAAACCAATGTTAAGAAATATATATATATATATAAATATATTTACGACCCGCGTGGCGGAGCGGTCACCATACCAGTCTGTCGCGCAGGTTCGATTCCCGGTCAGACAGAAATATGAATGATGAGTTTAGATTTTCTTCTGGGTCTGGTTGTTTGTATTTGTGTTTCCATGGCACCCACGACACAGCAGAAAATCCTAGTGTGGGGCTATGAGTGTCGAAAGCGTGTGTGTGTTTTTTTATATTAAAGTAATTGTACTCCAAGAAAATCTATATTTAAGTCAGTGATGGTGCATGGGAATCAAGCTACGGACCCTCGATTGAAAGGCCGAGTTTCAACCATTAGGCTATCTGAAGGGAAGTGTACTTAGTACAAATTCGAGGTGGTCCAACTTAGTACTCAGGGCCAGAAACGCGTAGCTAACGTAAGGTTATACTGCTCGTATCTGAGGTTCATCACAAAAGTCCATGGATGGTAGAATGCATGCTCATTTGCAACTTCCATATTATAAAAAGTGCGCAAATGCTTATTACTTACATACAATAGGTAAGCTATCACTGCTCTAAACAGCCTATTGTGCGATAATTTAATCAGCTGATATGCCACCCAATATGCTACTGGTCGCTATCGCTGTTCAAACATACCCGCTTCAATACAGATAGGCTCGAATGTCGAGCTTTTATCGTTACGCTTGTTTTCATGGCACTTTGTTTGCTTCAACTGGTAACAGAAATATCTATATATATAGTATCGATCAATTTATTTGAATACATAGGTAACTAGTAACATCGATACATTTTGACGACCTGCGTGGCGGAGCGGTCACCGTACTGGTCTGACGCGCAGTGGGTCCCGGGTTCGATTCCCGGCCAGACAGAAATATGAATGATGAATTTACATTTCTGTTCTGGGTCTGGGTATTCGTGTTAGTGTGTCCATGGCACCCCCGACATATGAGAAATTGCTAGGGTGGGGCTATGAGTGTAGAAAGCGTGTTTTTTTATATATAGAAAAAAATAACGTCGATGACAGATCGTTAGAAGCATCCCTAGTTGAAATGTCATGAATTCCATAGATTGTTACATCAACATGAAGAACGGATGAAGTTCATCGTAAGCACAGATTAACAGACGCATCATTTTATGCATAACAGTGTCAGCTTGCAAGTAAAGTAGATACCATTTGTGTTTGTGCTTCTTTATTTGCAATTCAAACTATTTATGAATGAAGTATTTTATGAATGACGACGAAGTGATAAACATCTCTATCACTAATCAAATCTTTATAGGACAAGGGTACTACGACTAATTTGGATTGAAGTTTGAAGCCTACCGGCTTACACATCCTTCCAACCAAATGAACTGTTTCACGCTAGAAATAAGTGACCATATACTGGTCACTTATTTCTATTTTTTTATCACTTTTGGTGTACGTAAAAATAGACTATGTCATATTTTATAATCTTTTCAAATATTTGAAATCATTATAATATTTCTCCATTATATTTAACGCATCTCATAAATATCTATAATATTATTTCATAAGCGTTTTCTAAAATATACCTTTATAAGGAATATTCATGTAATTAGCTTAGAATGTAGCGATTATATATTAATTTTGCACGAATCAACCATGTACGGGCATATACAAACACTGACAACGATAGCCTCTTATGCAATTAAAATAGTGTAAGTTAGCGCCGGCGCGTGCGCGTGCGTCGTGCGCGTTTCTTTCGCCGCGCGCTGTCTTGCGCAACGTAATTGTTTGCGCGCTGCGTGAATCGCGAGCGTCTTTGCCGGTTCCCGCGGTGCTATAGCTTAGGCGCCGGTTCCAAAAAATGCGAAATTTAGCGTATTTTAACCATTTATTTATTTGTCCGGGTAAAAACAATATTCATGTAGATATCCGATTTTTTTTACGTATTTATATCAAATTATTTTTTTGATATTTAAATAGGCGCTATCTGCACGAAGACTAAGGTATTGAAGTGTAGTTATTATAGGTCGTTGCATATATTGCAGATTGACGGGTGAAAACTAGAGTAACATATGAACGAATACTATATTATTTACAGTATTCGTTCACATGTATGTAATATTGAAAGATTTGCTAACAGTTATATAAATAGTAAAAAACGATTGCAAGTGGCCGGTCGCGAGTGGCGGGCGACGTCGCGTGGCGTCGCTTGTCGCTTGCCACTGCATCCCAATGAGACGGCCGCCCCTAGCAACGGCTGCACCGTCCGCCACTTTTACCCGTGTTTTGAATACATTCATGATGTGTTTGGACTTACGTGGGGTTCCGCACATACTGAGGATGTTTAATCTTGTGTTAGGTGCGCCATTTTATAACGTGCTGAGTTTAAAATCAACGTTGGACGCTAAATTAACGTTCTTTGTTCAGTTAAGCGAGGCGAATTAATAATTAATTATTTACTAGTCAATAAATTACTTTATCGTCGTCTCGGATGGAGATTGCAATTCTAGGCTTAGGTTAGGTATAGGTACTTATACAAATATAGATAAAGTTGTATGTTTCTAACTGAAAAATGCCATAGTTAATCAAGTTTCTTATTACATATTAAACGAGGTTAGTTCGAATCGAAATTCGTAATAAAATGAAAATAACAAACAAATGGACATACTATTCATCCATCCACGAGCGTTTAATTTTTACTAAAATTCTAATAAGGTTTTTGAGACTGATTGTAACTCTTTCACGCCAAAGCTACTAATTGGATTGACATAAGAGTGTGAGAGTGAAGAGTAAGGATACTCTTAACGACTATCTTGTGTTTCACATAGGAAACTGTGAATCAGGACCCTAACGCGCGGAGCCACAGAAAAAGCTAGTGTTCAATAAATTAAGAAATTTGATTACATGAACTTGTAGGTAAAATACTTGTAATATAAAGCATACGTGAGAAACAAGTGAATTAGACGAGATCGAGATTTAGCCGACAAACAGGTCGTACGTGTTAAAGGTAAAATTTGCTGCAATTTTGATGTAGCTGTAGTTTTAAAAAGAAAAATACTGTTTCGCGAGCCGTCACAAGTTTTTATCGGGCGTCGTTTAATCACCCCACGGCAATCATGGTCACGTCTCGTCAACGGTTTCTCCCGTTTTTTGAATCTAGACCCAAATTTTGGCACGAACACGGATCTATGAAAATATGAAAAAAGTTGTTAGGTAAGTGCTGTGTTGATGCCTTGAATGGTTCCTTTTATAAAGTTAGTGGCAAGTGAACACTTCTTCATTATATTATCTTGAATCTATTTAGTACTGAATAAGATTCAAGTGAAAGTTTATAATATTACGGGTCGAGTTTCCCTCAGCTTCACTTAGTAAAACTCTCTGGACTGACTGACAATACATTGGCTTGGAAGGTTGCACAGAAGTTGTCTGCTTTTAATAACATCTTTATTTGACGATTTCCTGTGGCAGCACGCCGTATTACTTTTCTTATAGAAGCAACATATCGTTGCTGGGTTTTGTAGTGCGATTCGCTTTAGTTAGACGGTTCGTATTAATCCTAGGAGAGTAACAATTTACTACCAGTTCGCGCTAAGTTTGCTAAGTCAATGTGACGTCATTCAGTCAGCAAAAAAAAACAAGTTTTAAAAATATATAGTTATTTGTTGTTACGGATTAGATACATTTCTTATTAGAAACATCAATAAAATTAAATACTCTTTTCACATATTACGGTGTTATGAATGAACAGGTTTTTTTCGTATAAAAAAACATCGTAATCTTTAAATCCATATAATGACAATCACTTCTAAGTCTTTTCTTTATCCATAGTTCTAATACGGAACATAAAACAGATATCGCGAAAACTGAACAATATTAAGTTGCAGCATAAGTAATGATTTCACGCGTTTATGTCCATTACTTTGCCTTCGATACTTTTAGCACAATTCAGGGCGACTGAGACGTAATTATTGGATGTGAGGGGAGAAGCGCAGTCCTTTGAACGGCAAACTTAGTGCGGACAGGTAATATTTGCCATCTGTATATATCATTCCTATACCGCGATGATTTAGTGATAAGACACTAACCATCAGGTGGACTGCATATTACTTCTATTTTATAAAAAATATTGTAATGCATTGTCTGATACAGAGGTACGATATTAGGTAAATGGACCACGTATGGGACAATAATAAGCCCCACTCACACTTGCTCTCTTAATTTTTATGACAAGTGAATAGGTTGTGCGGAAGAAAGCTGGCATTGAATCGTCTAAGAATCAACTTCATGCCTATTGAAGCATTTTATCTGCGACCTGATTCGGAGGATTAAGTTTTTGCTCTCAGCTGATTGAGCGAACAATTTAAAATAGTTTAAGCTTGCCTTAAAATAGTTCTATTTGTTAGCAGCCTTTGTTTAGTTTACTATAATGACGGCTATAAATATATAGTTAAAGTTAGAAAATAGCTCAATTCAGCTAATTTTATCTGGTCATAGGTAATCAAATCTTAAGTAATCACTATGCTACTGTGGTAAGCGATCTTGGAGACGGTTAAACAAATTTTCACAGTACTTTCACAGTAAGAATTTTTATTTTATGGAAATAGTAAATGAACTTCTAAACCACCTGATGTGTTTGAGTTGTCATGGCCATCATATCGTCAATCATACAGAATGGAGCAGCAGCTGAGTAGTTTTAAGTCACTTAGTCACAGTAGATCGCAAATTAATGTTTTAATCGCACGATTTATACGAATCCAGACTCGAGATTATAGGGTATAGTCAGATCTTCACGTTTGACGACCCGCGTGACGGATCGGTCACCATACCGGTCCGTTGCGAAGTGTGTCGCTGTCGATTCCCGGCCAGACAGAAATATGAATTAGTTTAGATTTCTGTTCTGGGTCTGAGTATTTGTGTATTCGTCTTTGTGTGTTCATGGCACCCACGAGACAGGAGAAAATCCTCGTGTGGGGCTTTGAGTGTAGAAAGCGTGTTTTTACTAATCGGTAAAGTTTTATTTAAAATATCTATTTATTCTACATATTGTCACATTTTACAATTTTGTATTAAAAAGCGATATAAGTGTTTCGCACAAACTGTAGTAATCCTGGCATTCGTTACGAAGGCCGGTACCGGTGAGGTAAGAGCCGGCGATCGGGGACGGCGCCGGCGTCACGGTGCTTGCTGCTGGCATCACCAGGCGACCGAACATTCGCAACTAACCCGTGCTTATTAAACATAAATAATCTATCGTAGCTACTGCCACAGGAACTTACCAGGTGGTAGAACCAATGTAGTTCGACCGGGGAAGTACCACCTCCACACCTATTTCTAGCGTGAAGCAGTTCTTGCGTGAGGTGAAAGGGTGTGGTTGTCGGCTCACTTTTATATGAGACGATCATCTCAGTCCTCGGGAGTAGCAACGCATCCGTGATCGACTTCATATAGAACCCCTGTTCTATATTACGTTGTCCATGGGCGGCTGTAACCACTTACCATCAGGTAGGCTGCTTGCTCGTTTGCTACTTCATATTTAAAAAAAAAAAGGAACAATATACCACTATGTTACTTCTATACTTGCAGTTTGTTTTTCACGGGAATGACTTTTATGATGTGAGATATCATGGTAAAAATAAATTGGACCTATATGGAAAATTGTATTTTGTGAAATAACAAAATCGTGTTCGCAATTTGAAGAGTTCTTTAAGCGCGGTTATTAAGGACACCTGATATTTGCGAATTGACTTTTTTCCAGTCAACTTAGTTAAATACCGTAAAATAAAATAAAAAAACAGCCACACTTTAAAACAAACAAGTATGTGTGCTTATAACCAAATAGGCAAATATAAAAAACACGCTTTCTACACTCCCCCACGACACAGGAGAAAATCCTAGCCCCACACTAGGATTTTCTTCTGTCTCGTGGGTGTTATGAACACACAAAGACGAATAAACAAACACCCAGACCCTAAACAGAAATCTAAACTCATCATTCATATTTCTGTTTGGCCGGGTATCGAACCCGGGACCCACTGCGCGTAAGACCGGTATGGTGACCACTCCGCTACGCGGGTCCTCACTCATCATAAGGATTCAATTTGGATAAAACGGTTCAAAGTTTGCTTTTCAATTTTAAATAGACGTTACAATGGCAACAGGTTAACATTTTATTTCCCCAGAACTCGAATGTCAATCTAAATTCCATTATCTTAAATAATAACACCGATATAAACTGTTACGGACAAAAAGATTTTCCAATAAGGTTTACGCAAAAGTGTAAGTTGAAATATAAGCTGAAGTAGAAGTATTACCTTGTCAAATAAAAACCTCACTTAACCAACATCGACATTACACGCTAGGTGTAATGTTACTCGAATTATTGATTGGTTCTGACAAAAACCGTCTTCCATAGTTGCATCAATACGATACCGTAGCTGTTACAAGTTACAAGCGCACTCCGCATCTAGGTCATTTCTTTCCTACTGTGGTCCACGACACCTCAATGTCACTCGAGTTCCTAGTTATGTTCAGCAAGGTGTTATTAAGTATCAAAAAATATGTTTTCTTTCTTAAGATTAATCATTGAATTTATCGTCCAATTCATAGATTGTGTAGTATTGTCATATTAATTAATAAGGCCGCTGAAATAATAATGTATTTTTTGTTTTACATTTTGGGCATGAAGTCACACAAAGAGAGAGAGAGTAGATTATTTATTTATATACTTGTCCAACCGGGAATGAAACTTGGGATCGTTGCATGTTAGTTACAGTGGCGTAATTGATAAATAATGTATTTCATTCAAAGGCAGTAGAGAAACGTGCCATTTATCAATGTCAATTAATCTAATAAAGAAGTACCTAGCTGTCTTATCGTTGATAGTCACGTGAAGCTCGTGGAAGCCCACGAGGGACTTATGACGTTTGGACAAGTAATTACTGCATCGTTTCCGTTTATAGAAACATCCGACGGTACGGCTTCGTTACGTGTTATATGCGCTCGTACGTGCCCGTTGGTCCACGATGCATAACCAATTACTGCGTTTTTGAGACTTCTAAGTAATTAGAGATACACGAAGTTGAATAATGTTTGCCGAAGATCGGGATTGGAAGAGTTTAGGCGGTGGTAATGTCAGGTCCATCAAAGTAGCAGTGTATTTTTTTCCATAAGACTAGCTTATTTCCGCGACCGCTTTAGTCTCGTTTACCACGACAATAAGTATTATGTGCGATAACATGATGTGTAACAAAAATACATACATACTCATAAACTTTCGCATTTATAGTATAAGTAAGATTGACGTAGCAAATGAGCATGTAGTCTACCTGCTGATAAGTGACTGCTGCCGCCCAAGAAGATTTATAAGCAACTTCATATAAATAACAAATCAAAAGACAAATCGAATCAAATCAACGATTACAGAAATGCCCAGGCCCGGAAACGAATCCTGGTCAACATCTGGTCCGGGCTATTAAAATGAAGAAGGAGGATATAAACCGTAAATAAAAGTATTAGAAAGTATCCTTCGTAGAAGTAATGTAGTGATATAAAAAATAATTGCATTTTTTACTTCAACACTCCACCGCGCTAAGTTTAACAAGTTATTTTTCTACAAATCTTAAAATAAACAATAAATAATCTTTTCCTTTAAAAAAGACGTCTAAATTTAACTTATTTCAAAATAGTCTGTACCTATTATTTTTACTCGACCAAGCCAATTTTAAGTAAATTAGCAATCGTAATGTATTTGTTTTTTTTTTCTAGTAATTTAGTTAACAAAACTATTTTATATTATTGGCGTTACGTATTCCTGCCTTATGAGAAATGAACGACATTCATTAAAATTTTTATATGTAGAATATTTAGTATATAAAAAAAAGATAAGATATACATAATTTGCCGCTTATAATTTTCCAATTCACTAAACAGTGGGGATAGTAAATATCTTTTACATTTGTGCATTATATTACAATGTTTAAATAACTTTGTAGAATTACCTATGTATAAATATTTGAGATCCGGGAGGTATTCGCTCTCCTTGAGAATTTCTCGGGTAGGGAGGATACCTCTCGAGGCCCGAACATCCTTACTCACCGCCCTTATGTCCACATATGGGAGGCCCAGAGGGTAAGACGTTTCAAGATACATACAGTTTTTTTTTTATTTCATCGTTCCTTAGTACAACTATTTATACTTAAAATCTTATAAAGATGTAAGTGCCTAAAGTATTATTGCTATTGAATAAAATTTTAGAATAAATACATCACTGCTTTAAAAAGGTTTTTTGAGCCGCTCAGTTTTGCCCGCCCATTCGGCAAGGTTCATACGAAACCGTCTGTAACATATTGGTCCTCTCACTCGGAGCGTTCCTCGGAGCCTTTCAGATGTGGCGATAAAGCACGAACCATGAGTGTGTAACGACCTACAAGTGTTGTCTGCCACATCGCTTACGAGACTCGACAGCTGAAATTTTTGTCGTGTCATGTCATACTTATAGTTTTACTCGTTCATTTGTTTAGGCAACTTCGGCTTTTCGGATAAGTTTTCGGGTCAACGCCAATTTTACGTTGACCTGACCTTCAGTTTCGCTACGTATGAAAGTTGCCAAAAACATTTGGCTGTTGGGAAAAGCTAATCTATGTTAGTGGTTTCTATTACTACAATTTAATTTTGGAAAGGTTTCGTTTCTAATCATTTAAAGCCAGTAGGCCGGTAAAAAAAGTTTTAGAAATGAAGTTTACGATCCAAAAGTTAGAAACCATAGGGAGAGGTTAATTTGTCCTAGACGCTATTGAGACTTAGCCACTGACCGTGCAGTTCAACTGATGATAGTTGTCAATGTTGTCCCTTAGGATATGACATAACTGCGGACGATTGTGGATAACGTTTTTACCACTTTTAAGTATGCAAAAGTCTTCAAATGTTGTTATAACATTACACCCAATAATGCAATGAGCAATTCTGTTTTAATAATGTATGCACCTTATTCTATTATAATTAATATTTAATGAACATAATAGTACAAAACCTTACATATCTGTTTCCGTAGAAATGTATAAACGAGTATTCATAGTTATAGCAGGCTTGCAATTGCAAGGTGTTAAGACGAGTGCCTATAGTCCGACGAAGGTACCACGACCTCGCCTATTTCCAGCGTGAAGAAGTTCTTGCGTTTAAGTGGAAAGTATGACTTCCAGCTTGCATATGTGGTGACCGTCTTGATCCTCGGGAGTAACAACGCATCTGTAATTTAAGACTTCAGATAAAAACATACCATCAAATGGACTGTATGCTGAAGTACCTTGCTATTTCAATCTTATTAAAAGACATCTAATTTGAGTTGCAGACAGCAGTTGTGCTCAGCAAAAGCTCGCTTGAATTGATGCGGAATTCTTAAGGTTTGAGCTCACATTGATTAGTTGTTCAAACACCACAATAAGCTGGACGCAGCACAAACGGGAAGTGAAAGCGTCTAGTCCGGTTGCGTCATATCTGATGCATAGTTTTTATACAAGCGTTGAGTAATTCGGCAATTACAACAATGATATGAATGCTGGATTTACGCATGTTAAGGCTCGTGACGTGGGGGCCTAAGGCGGGTAGTTTTAAAGGATGAATAAATTTAACATACATTCCGAGTCGTAGCGGAATGAATGTGATCGTCTTATCAAGTGTATATCCTTACCGGTCTAAGACTTTCGAGCCTCGTATGTTTCTATCTACATAAGTAATCCTTACATAGTTAAATATTCAAAGGAGACCTATCCTACGAACGACAAAGAAGTTCACGTTCTTCAATAAAATACTGAAAAACCCTGGGATAGAATTTATGTACGCGTGCAGGAAGCGCAATTTTAATGATAGAGCTAAAATATTATTAAGATTGTATGAAAGTTATATCGTAGCCAGGTTAATTTCCAAAACAAGAGACAAATAATTAAAAAACAGTTATTTGAGTCACATAGAGACTCTTTATGTACTTTTCGTAATTTTTTCTACGAACTAAAACAATGATCTTTATAAAAGCGCAAAAAATTGAATGGTACTAATACTTACCCATTACGCCCTTTACACAAACAAACAATACATACATCTAGAGCATACGTGAGAAAAACAGCCCGATAGTGTTACAATGTATCGGGTTTCATTTTCCTTGTGTATTCTCGATTCCTATAATCTGAATGCAGTTTGTTGGTGAATTTGCGGTTTTAAAATAACTATGTAACACGCGAGTTCAATACGTAATAAAATTTATATTATCATTCAGGGAAGTAGCAATACGCGATATTAATCTAAATATATATAACTCAAAGGTGACTGACTGTCTGACATAGTGATCTATCAACGCACAGCTCAAACCGCTGGGCGGATCGGGCTGAAATTTGGCATGCAGGTAGATGTTATGACGTAAACATCCGTTAAGAAAGGATTTTGATCAATTCTACCCTCAAAGGGATAAAATAGGGGATGGAAGTTTATATGAAACTTTGTCAATTTTATCAAATACTATTTTTTACACACGTTAAACGAAAGTAAAGCCGCAAAAACTATACTCAATTAATAATAAAACTTCTTAAGGCGAGTGAAGCCGCGGACAAAAGCTAGTCAAATTTATGTCTAGTTGAATATATGCTTTAGTCGTAGTATCGTAGAATACAAAAAATGACTATAAAATTTATGGTGCTTTTATAGGGTAAATTTTTTTATCGTTTGCTAAATAATCTTATTATATACCCGTAATAACCAAATGGCTTACTTATTTGGTTTGGACTCGTACCCCGCATAATCAGGATTGAAGACTTGAAGGTTAAATTTTTCGTCATCATTTCATTTTAGATGCCTATTGTTCATTTCAAGTTTCATAACAATCGGATTGGAAGAAACTAAGATATGTCAAATTAAATTAAATGTATTATATATTATATTTGAGGGTTTTCTTCGATGTTGTCATCAGATAAAACTTGGTGCAAAGTGGAATGCAATGATGAGTGAAAGAAAAAAATTGAAATCTGTCCACAGTTGGCGGAGGAATCGATGTAAGAGTACATAAATAAAATATACCAACCAATTTGAGAATCCGCTCCATTTTGTACTCGATTTTATAAGTAATAGTCGTTTTAATTCTTATACAGTTATGGATACAAAATATATTATATTCCTGGTATTTATTAGAGTTTGGAGAGACTAGTATATTTGATAGATCCTCTTAAAGATACCTTCTACTCGTATACTTCCAGTTTGATTTTTTTTCTGGGACTTTTACCCGTTAACATCTCCCTGGCAGCCGTCCTCGGTATTTAACTAATTGGTTATATCTTATTAAATAAAGTTTAAAGACGTAACAGATGAGAATTTGCATTTTTGATATACAAAATGATGTAATCTGCACTAGACAAACGTACGAATCAATCATTACCTGTTCAAACGTTAAATTCGGTAAGCAAAAACAGACGTAAAAACAAATAAGATTACATTGATCTCTAACGTAACCGAATGAAGTCATAACTAAAAGTAAAACCTACTATTATTATTAGCTTATAAAAGTATTCGATACATAAATAAGTCAAGTCACACAAAAGTAGGATGAGTTTTGAGTCCCTGTAGTTCCGGGATCAGAATAGGTCTACGGTTTGTTGTAAGAGGTGACTAAAAAGGGACCTCCGGAGTCACGGGCGGAAACAGTGGGAGTTCGAACCGTCCACCTCGGCGACCCCGGGAAAAACGGCGGTATGTGCTCGCTTATTGTCGTAAAGATCGGTGTGGTGGGCCCAGTCGCTCCCCTGGGTGTAGCTCAATGGCGCGTTCAGAGCATTCCCGTTGCGTCTTTGGTGATCCAGGAGTCTTCTACGCAAAGCTTAGGGCGGCCACTCGGGGGGGATGGGGGATTTAGTGTGGTAAAGATCTCATGTAACCCGGGGTCGCTCCCACGGCCTCGGGTATCTCATGAAGGTTTCCCTCTCGAGTACAAACAAAAAGTCCTTTCTGTAGAATTTGAAGATAAAACTACTATTGCAATCAGAAATAACTATAAAAGATTGTCAGTATACAATAAATTGCACGTTGTTCCTTAGCAAAGCGACGCATCGATCAAACATAGCTAGGACTGCAATATGACACACGCAATGTATTCGCGTTTCGACGATTCAAATCAAGTGTTAATTGAATACATGTAAATTAATTTAATGCAACCGATACGCGGGTTTGGAAGATCAGTTCATTTTGCCTAGAACTTTAGGAGTGACCTCGAGTACCTCACTGATCATATCTATCTACTTAGTAATTTTTAAGAACGTCGATAAATATAATGCGTTAATTTTCGATACAAACGAAAAATTATATTATAACGTTCAATGAATGTTTAAGTAATAATACGAATATATAATAATTTTGTATAGATAAATATTTTCTATTGAAGAATATCATTTCTCTAGCTTTCAGATATTATTTCCTGCCCCCAACCTTGATTTTCCCATAAACATGAACGTTATCATCTATTCTGCGTTTAAACAAAAGTGTTATATAGCCCTGTTATGTATTTATAGACACGATATACTTGTAAATCCATTCAATAGCGATCAACTGTCAAGGAGTCTACTTCCACCGCCGTGCGCCGTGCAGGGAGCGCGCAGCACAGCGATTAAGTAAACCGTGCCTAGCTCGAGTGGAAATTATTTGATGTGTTCCGCATTCAATTAATTTTAGTGATTTTCATAATTATCTCTGACTTTATAAGCATGCAAAGACGGCTGGTTATTAATTAATACAAGACCAAGTTGCAAATGTATTGTAATTAAATGAATTATTTATTAATAAAAAAAGTTACAGAGTTATATGTTACATTTTTAAGTACGAGTTTACATTTATTCGTAGACACTGGCATAATCTGGATCTGCCAAACTCGACACGAATTGAATTTAAGATTCAAACCGAGTATTCTTTAAACACATTCAGAATTCCTCGTGTTATTTTTAATAGTTAATTTGCATATGCGTTGCGTGTAAATGATTACGTACCTATTTCATACATGTGTGGAGGTTTTTTTTATAACATAATTGCAATCGAAGTGTCATATTTTTGTGCACTATTGCAAATTTATGCTGTCAGGTTGCGTAACGTTGCTGATAGCTATAGGGATCAGTTATTTTCAGTGTTGTACGCTAAATTTATATTTTTAACGTGTTTCATTTATGAGTAGCTATTTGGTTTGTATAAAATAATAATGTTACCGAATTATACAGAACATTTATTGCCCCCAGACATATTTTTGTGTAATATAAATATAAAAATGTACATATTTTTTTATCACCGAGATAAAGGTTTTTATAGCAGTTATTTGCTACTACCACTTATGTTAAGGAATTCTCAGCCTTTTCATATAAGACGGTTACCATTACTTTTATTCGTTGCTGAAAAAGGACATAAAGACTATTTTAAGTCTTTATGTCCTAATTCTCTATTATCATTATATAATATAAAGGACGAATAATAAAAAAATCCCCATTAACAAACCCTATCAACTAGATTTGGATATTCGAACCTTTCCCAGGGAACCCTGCCGGCGTGAGTTCAATTCATAGAGCGCACCTCTCCACTTTCCATGCAAACTCAGCTTGCATATCGATGCCGCGTTGGTAAGTTGGTATGCGCGCCCACGTGCCACCACTAGTACCAACTCATCCGCGCTTATAAAACGATACGGGCTGTCAGTACGTGTGGCGTTAGTAACAGCAAAGAAACAGCATTATAAATTGCATGAGGAGAGCTATACAATGTTTTGAATGTTGTAGCAATTTCAGCAAACTTACTGCTTGTATAGTACGTGTTTTCGATACTTTTCAGGTATTTAGTCTAACTGCAAGGGTTTGGACCTAATTGCATGTTACTATGCAGAGAAGTAAAATATTAAATCTCTAACTAAATCAGTTAAAATGTAAATGTAAATTTTTGAACACATTATTTTTTCAACTTTAAAGGTTTTTGAATGCTTACTTTATTTTGTGAATAAATGATTACTGTTGTCCGTAGATATCTGTAATTACCCCTAAGTCCAGTTTTACCTGATGTCAATCACAGCTACCCTTGAGGACTATGTTCCGCGCTTCTTTTAAGACCAGAATATAATAATAGCCTTTAAACCTGTTGTTATACGATAGAAATTAAAACTAACCAATATTTTGGGATGGTTATAGAGGTCTACGATTTATTCGTTGCGTTTTTTGTGCTCTTATATTGTCATGCATAAAATACAAACATAAGGATTGCTAATATTATAAAGGTGAAAGTTTGTAAGGATGAGAGGATGGATCTATGCTATTTATTCACATAACAACTACTCACGCTTTCTACACTCCTAGTACCACAGCGGGATTTTCTCATGTGTCGTGGGTGCCATGGACACACAAACACGAATACACAAAGACCCAGCCCAAGAACAGAAATCTTAATTTATCATTCATATTTCTGTCTGGCCGGGAATCGAACCCGGGACCCACTGCGCTTCAGACCGATATGGTGACCGCTACGCCACGCGGGTTGTCTTACTGATCGGATTTTAATGAAATATACAACAAATATAGTTTATGACCTAGATTTAACACGGGGTACTGTTTACTGAGGTAAATGTGATCCGAGCGGGCGGAGCCGCAGGTAAGTGCTAGTAATATATAAATTCTCTAAAATTCAGATTCATTTGACAGGGAACTTTGTTCACGAATAATTGGAAAAGTTCCACATCCAATGAATGGTCGAGTGATATGCCAATAGGTTGCGGCGCATATCCTCTATTGTGCAATCAGTATTGTGCTGTGGGTGATTTTATTAAGCGGATATCGAGCTCATTAGAAGTGTCAGTACAATTGTGTAACTATTCGAATGACTGCATAAGGTATTGACGTAGAATACGTATAGAAATCAGCGATACGTTGTTAAGATAATGAAATTTAATTACACTTTTGTTATGTACAAGAATAGTGATTACTGCAGATCTAATATTCATATCTACTTTAAGGTAGATTTGTGGCATGTTAATGATATCAAAATTATACTTAATGTTGATTTAAAATTGATTTGTGGTACAGTTAGCGTCCAAAAATTGTGCTGTTCTTTACATATTTTTTTAAAGTTCGTCTCGTTCGTCTCAAAACTTCACAAGTTATTCATGAACTGGTAATGCATGCAAAATAAAGACATTTCATTTTCATTTCAGTGGCACTGCCGCCTATGGACATCTGTAATCAGCCCCAAGATAAGATCACTTGAGATTAGCCACAGATGAGTTGCTATCCCTGACGAATAAGTTGGAACGCCTCAGAAGTGTACACCTCCTTTACACACATTTCAGATCAGAACTACACATAACAGAACACACACAGAATAATGCATAACTCTGTTGTTATTTAGCAGAAATTATATGACAGTGTGGCAGTGGTGCTTCTGAAGTCGAGCTACAAAGAGTTCTACTACCTGTAGGAACCACCAAGTTAATTGTCATATTAATCTTATTACGCAGGTGAAATCTTGTGGCACATCGAGTTGTGCCACAAGATTTCACAATATTACTCATTCATCAATTATAAACCATTAAGTAAAGTCAGGCTGTTCTAAGTTATGTTATATTAGTATTAGGTTAAACACATAAAACTTCTGAAGACGAGATGGAAAAGCGCCAGGAAAGTTTAAAGGAAGCGTGCCAAGTGGTTCACTAGTCTTCCTGTTTGGAACCAAACTTAGTTTAACGTGTTCTGCGTTTCGTATATGTTCAACTTTTATTTATGCTTTAGTTTCAACTGAAAGAAATACTTATGTGAAGTAATGAAAGTTTAATATTTATACTTAGATGCTTGGAAGAGCGGGGTCTCCCAACACGAGCAATTAAACTCTCAACAGGGGGCCACAATCACTGCTTGTTTGTACCCAATTTGTAGACAAATATTGTTCCGCAAAGGCAAAATAACTACTTTACGAGTATAACTAAAACTTAGAGTTAAGGTATGACACTATAGACAGGATTACCATTGGATCGAATGAAGCCACTGATTTAGAAAATCTTTCTCAAAGCAAAAAGGTGTTGGATTATAAAGATGATAAAATCTCATTTATACAATAACTTTCTATTGCCTCATCTTTTTTAAGTTATTAAAACAGTTGCAATAATGGCGTGATTAGGTGAAGTAAGTTGAAATGCCTCCTGTGTCTCTAAATAAGGAATACCAATTTAGTCCTCAAAGGTACGAGCATTTAGTAGAGGTAATACACCAAATAGGACTGGAGTTCTAGTTTAAAACCACGGTTAGATGACTAAACCTGTTTTTTTGTATGTGATATGAGAAATTTATCAAACTTCAAACCAGAATTCATCAGAAATTAACTGTAATTTAATTTTATTAAAGCAGAAATAGATGTGTCACCTTGGCAATCGAAGGGATTCATAATTGATAAGCGGAAGTCGTGACATGACTACACACTTATCTTCACTATGTATAATTTAATGCAATAAACTCAGTATTGTGCGAATTTTCGTAACATTGATCACACCTGATCCAATACAGATACATACGTAGAAAGTCAACACACGAGAACGGGCAGACATGTAAGAGTGATTTTACATACCACATTACTTAAAATACTAAATAGTCGCGGCGAATAAAAAAAATATTCAAGTTGCAAATAATGGCCAGATAACAACATAGAAAGATTTTTCTTAACTATAGTGGCCGCGACAGTATTCTTTCCCGATTGCGTCAGAAGGATGGTAATGTTTTTCGAGCATGTATGTTTTTCAATGCATGTATGTTTGTTTGTATGTGTGTCCATTTCTATGGCGCGCGCTACCTAAACGGCTTGACAGATTGTATAGTAGGCTAGATAGTATGACATATCATTAGAATCGTCTCAGTTTGGAAAGTGACAAAGACTATATAATTTAAAAAAAATGGCGCCTGGAAATAGAGGAAAAAGAGGGGAGCGACGATTTTTCTTACTATTACGACAATATGAGCATTAAATGAAAGCTGATAAATAGACCAATCCAAAAATATATGGTAATACTTTTACTTCACTATTTTGATAAAAATTCATATAAGCGTTAAATATATATCATTATGAACAAAAAAATAGTTTTAGGCAGTCGGGTTGTTTTAATGATTTTAACGATGTCTCTAGTTGCAGTGAATTCCAAGATCACGGGTTCAGGTCAGATGCAATGACACTTTATTTATCAAAATTCATTAATCCATTGAGTAGAGTCAATAGAGTTTGTTAAAGAAATATACATACATAGGTACATAGGACTTTTTCTTAAAATATTACCGTAAACATACTGTATTACTGAGGCAGTCTGGCAAATAAGAATGTTTATGGTACCAACATTGACATTTTATTACCTTTGAGAGATTCCAGGAACTAGTTAATTATATTGTGGTTTATTCTATTAAATTAAATATTAATATTAAAAATTAAATTATTATTAAATCGAAATATGTAATCGTAGCTTAGTACAGTAACCTAACAGTAAATCGAATATCATAAATCATGGCGCGATGTGAATATCGGATCGGATAATGTAGAAACTCTCTAAAGCGAAATGAATTGAGACGTTACAATTGCATGAAAACATTGGTTATACGAAACGATAATTTCGCTCACCGTAGTAAATTTATGAGCCAATTTGAATATGGGTTTCCCATATCGTAACATAAATTTTCACCCACCTGTGTCGCGTAATATACAAACAAAACAAATAAGTATCTGTTTTGAAAATGTTTTACTAAAGGACCATTGCGTCATGGATGGATAATAGAAATACCTAATTAAGCATATGATGTTACTACCTATTATATATTCTATCTCTATGATTATTATAAATTATTTATTGATATACATTTAAACATATAACATTTAATATAAATGTATACTTTCGCGTAGCCAGGATGTAGTCGCGATTTTACTACGTAGCGTTTATTATACTTATATCGTTTTTAGTATTAATAACATTGCTATTAATTTGAAAATCTTATTAGTTACTAGCTATGCCTTGCGCTTTCATCTGCATTTATTTTTATTTTTTTATTTTTTATTTTATTATATATAGACACACCAACAGTATTACATACAAAATTACACAATAACTTACATCTAAATAAGTGAACTGATATGCATGCCAGTTACAGGTGCGTACATCATTCATCATCATTTAGAAAAGAAGGTACTATAACTTTATTGCAATAATTTTAGTAGCGTAAATACATTTTAACGAATTAAAAACTATCCTTACCTACAGATACAGACTATAAAGATAAGATCAAAACAATTATATAGACGGATATTCATAATACAATAGTGCCTATTCCCAATGTGATAAATGCCGTGGGAATCTGGAACATGAAAACTAAAGTTTTTAAGTTTAACGGAACTCGTAAGATGCAGTGGGTCTGCCATAGCCCCACTTCAGCAGACGACAGTAGGATCAGCAGAACAAATGTACAGTTACAGTGCAGCGGCCGTTACTCTGAATCACTATTGTTATGAGTCATTATGACATACTTTTACTGCCGCGGTGACGGTTATGAATATAAACTCACTTTGTTATCGGTATCTCGTTTTGTCTATTAAAATGAAAGTATTTTTGAGAATACAGGACGAGTTTTTGTGGAAAGGGACAGTTTTACACAAACGTTAGAGCATAAGATCAAAGGTTTGGGCCACTAAAGTTAGTAAGCTTCTAAGACGCTTGCAGCTTGTGATTTATGAAGTAACTGTGTCTTAACAGGGTTAAAAAGACTGTATGAAGTGCTTTGTGCTGAATTTTAAGGCATGATAATTATGATAATATTATAACGATATTAATTCAATTAAATCCAATGTTATAAAGTCATATTTTAATTGAGATGTATAAATATTGGGATGCTAGATGTCTGGCAAGGTTGTGGTATCATAGAACATACGAAATATCAAAAATTTCCTATGAGTTTTATAAATTATCTTCCTTGTATTAAATGAAATGAAAGATATATAGGTATTAGTGCTATGCACAGTGCTATGACATAAAAGTTTTAGATAATATGGCAACTACCAATACAGGTCCGAAATGTTACCGTAATGTATTGAAGTAGCAAACGAGCATGCAGTCCACCTGATGGCAGGTGACCACTGCAGTAAATGGACATTTGTAACCAACTCCAAGAGAGGAAGCTCAGAGCCTTATCTGAGGTATGCCACAGATGGCTTGCTATCGCTACCCCTGAGGACTGGAAGTTGGGACACCTCGGATATGTATGTTTCCCTTACCACACTCTTCAGACCAGCACATAGAAACGTGTTACACGGTTATTGTTAGGCCAAAACAGGTGTGACGATGGTGTTTCCGGAGACAAACCACAAAGAGCTCTACTATCTTAAAAATATTATTCCCTTGCCTCTTTCTTAAGGAAGCTCTACAAAAATAAAGAATGCACACTGTAGGTGCATTTTGACGTACGAGTAACAGCACTTTCGCGGTTGATCCGCCGTCACCAAGATGGAGCCAGGCGACCGCGTGGCGGAGAGAATCAATCACGAGTACAATGTTGTGTCTAATTGCTAATTATTTTGCCATTCGACCATCATATCACAGAGTAGCTATATCTAAATGTGACGCATACTGACGTGTGCAATATTGGTTTGACGCGTTCTATAGTAACGTTATTCCATGCTCGATAGCTACCTTTATCTGCGTGTCTGTGCTCGAAGTTCGAGTACGTTAATGACAGTTTCCATATAGAGAACTGCGGTTCTAGAATTTTATTTATTTATTAGAAACAAACGAATACCTGAAATTTAGGTACCGATGTCTAAGGCATTATGCGATAACTTTTTGTAGGGTAGTTTCTGTAACTACGGGTATTGGGTTTTCAGTCATATGAAGTTATTGAGATGAATATCATGATGACACATGGTACTGAAAGCATTATTAAGCAGAGTAGTGTTCCGTGACGCCCAGCGCACCTGTGGCCCGTTGACCCACATACTCTGTCTATCGTAGGGCTGCCTACATTTGTGGAACTTATTTATAAAATAATACATAAAACTATATATATTTCCTTTTTTTACCAGGTGGATAATGTAATTTCCCGGGGAAGAATCACCCCATACCTCCTAAGGTGAAGCAGTTCTAGCATTTCGGTGGAAGGGTGTGGTTGCCGGCTCATTTATTATATGAGCCGACCATCTTAGTTCTCGGGAGTAGGAACGCATCTGTGATTGACTTCAGATAGATGCCTCGTTCTATATGAAGTTGCTTACAAATGTCCATGGGCGGTATTAGCTACTTACCATCAGGTGGACTGCATGGCCATTCGCTACTTCATTCTTATAAAAAAAAATATGATTATTTTGAATTTGTTATATAACGAATGTTATGAAGATTGAAATATACTGTCGACAAATATCCCCATTTAAATATTGAATGGCCAAAATAATGATATTGACGTAGAAATATTTACTTTTTTATACTTCTAAAAATATAATATCTTAATTGTAATGTAATCATAACTGTAAAGTAATCATAATTGAAACACGAAACGAATTTTAAGCATCGCAATTAAGCGATAAATACTTCAATAAATAATTAGCGTGGATTAATTTGATAAGAATTATAAATGAAAATAATATTATCTCATGTTGTTGTTCATGATTTAATACGATAGAAATATATTTATAATATGCTTAAATATTTTTTTAACAACTAAACGGATTAGTGTACGGAACCCTAAACATATACATTTACTTGACATGTAACATTTAATCATAACTTTTAAATTATATATATATAGTTACGAGTTATAATTTCCTAAAATTCGTTTATTTTATTTGGTTTGGGCATAACATATCGTAAATAAAACAACCTGGCACGATGAGTGTTTCAATACCTGAATTTACTAAACACCATTGCCAGCCCTGAGGCACGTACAGAACTGAAACCAAGAGTACTCGTTATAGTAAAAGCATCAGCCAGTGTTGTTTCGTTTGTTGCTGCAAATCAATTTGTATTGATAAACGGTGAGAGTGATCACGCTTTTGCAACGAGTATTAGTAGTAATCTTAAAGTCGAAATTATCACAATTTGTGAGTATTTAATAATCATGTTATTTTAATTTTATTAACTAAATCATATTACAATATTTGTAAACGAATTATAAGGCTTTATTAATTTGGAAATAACAAAATGGGAATTAATCAATGTTTCATTTATATGGATACTAAAAAAATATAAAAAAAACTTGTACGTAAAAAGAAACAAAATGTCAGATTAAATATAACCTAAAGTTGGTTTTAAATTACCGTCACCAGGACGAATTTTCAGACTGCGGCAACATTACCTCGTTACATAGGTAGGCTAATTCGTTGGCCGAGATATGTGTCACTTTTCTGATCACTCAATGAATATTTTTAAAGATACAGAAAGATTATCTTTCAAATTGTAGAAATAGATACTGATTTCTGCATCTCGAAAACATTTGACAAATACAATTAAAAATCGGAATGCGACAGTATTTTGAGATGTGTGGCGTTGTACTGTACCTGTTTATTAAGAGGTTTACCACCGTAATGAAATATAAGCCATTAATTTATACAAATGAATATATAGTATTTTGTATACGCAAATTTTAATATTTCCCACCTATAAAAACCGCAGTAATAACACCGCATAAAGCAAGTGTCGTAAAACGGGATAACGCGAAATCGGGACTGCAAAAGATTACGACACATTTATTACCAAAATCAAATAATACCGTAAAATGTTTTTGGTACCAATAAAATATTGTCGTTTTGGTGTATAAAAGCAAAATCGTGATATTCAACAATCCCCTTATTGTGTCGGTGGAAATGAGATAATAACCGCCTGAATGAGCGGGAACCGTCACAAGAGCTTGCCTTTTAATTTTTAACCGACTTTTTGTTTGTAATATTTTTTTGCAAGCGTGCAAAATATATTAACAATTTGTTCCTATGTACGTAAAATAATGTAAAATACGGATTAACTTCCCCGGCGACGGTTGTGACGAAACGCTTCCAAGAACTGCAACAGAGGTCAAATTATTGTTAGTAGGATTTAACCAATTTGAGTAACTCGATGAGATCACTAATTCTGTATAAAAACTTAAATAAAAATGTCATGCCTATTTTTCTACGCCTCTCTTAAAATTAAGTTAATTTAAAGTTAAATAGTGAAATGAAAATACAGATTTGAGTAGTCAGCGTATATGATATAATGCTATTTTACTAAAAAATTAAGTAAATATAACACTATCCTTATCATACTGCACTATAGGGTCAAACACAGGGTTTATAAAACAGTAAATGAAATGAAACAATGCAATTCAAGGACTTTCCACTTGTTATTGGAACTACAATAAATGAATCTTATAAAATTACACAAGTGAAATGTACATAGCATTATTTACATATTACAGTTTTTAATACCTCAGAGATAAGTTGATCTACGGACGCGTTGACAAACCGTTACAAATACTTGTTATTATATTTGCAATTTATGTTGTAACGATTTTATCTAAAGACACAATTGTCGAAAAGTTCTGTCATCGAGCCAGTGGACTGGGTAATATTTTACGAACTTCAAATTCTACAGAAACATGTAGGTACATAGTGAATATTTAAAATACGGTTAGCGCGGTTTTTATTTGCAATGTCTGTCAAATGTATGTCATGGTTCGACAATATGGACTCTATATTATTGTATCCTCTAAGTTATAGGCTGCTGCTATATTCGAATTTAATGTTTCTTGTTTCGCTCGATGCGAAATAGTTACATGATTTGGTGTACATTTAGGAGTCTGGGCCGCATGAGCTTGGCGACCGCGCCAGCCGCGTGATGGACGACTAGTGAAAGTGTGTGAGACTTTCGCGCTCCGCCATTGTTACCCTCGCGCTGACACGGGACCAACCTTGGATTGGATTGTTGTGTTCGTGTGTTCGTTTGTTGATTTCAATTTTGACTAAAATTGCATCTTAAATATTTATATAATACTATTACAGTAATATTATGAAGGCGAAAGTTTGCAAGGATCTATTTAAGCATATTCCTCTTTCACGTAAATACCGCTATTCCGATTTGGCTGATTTTTGACACACAGAGTTTATGAATTGGATAAACAATATCAAGGTAAATTATATCTTTAATCAAAGAGCAAAATGTTCATTAAAACTAAGCAGCGCTTAATAAGTTTAAATTTTGCCTACTTTATGAGATAGGTACAGATGAGACCCCACATTGCAAGTTTGCAGTGATACAGCAATCTACTTAGCGCACTTTACTCTGTGTAGGAATACGCGGCCAAAACCTACAGGACTCCGAGGTCCCGTTGCATGTTCACATTAGTAGCATTTTTTGTAAAGAAAGAAATTCAAAACCGTTAATTAGGACTGTTTGTCTTACTTGAGGCCTTATTTTTAACAAATTATTCTCTGCAAACAGTATACACATTGGGATTGGTCTTTCATACCAGTAGGTACGCTGCAGTAGATCAGGCGTCACTGTTTAACGATTCCAGCGGCACGCAAACTACAGGATGCAGCAAGTTAGTTGTAATGCATTAATGTGCATAGGATTGTCCAGCCTACTATTATTTCTATGAAGATTAGTCACTGAGAGAACCTTAGCAGGCTGGTGAAGCTTGTTTCATATTCAAATATGAACTCGTGAATAGCAGGTACTTAGTAAAACTTCTTTATTAATAAGTACACAGTTGACTAGTTGGAAGAGGAAGCGAATTTATCGAAAAATGAATGTTGGATGCTTATTTTTTGAATTATCATGGTAGCTTTCTAAATTTTTTAATTTAATTTAATTTAAATCAATTTATATATATTTTTTTTATTTATAACCAACAAATAATTTTAATTAAATTGTAAAATTGTACCTATATTACTTTACCATGTCTACATAAGTAGTATAGATTTTCTTATTTAATGTACCTTTTTATTTTTTGTACCTTATTATGGTGAATAAGAAATCTATCTATTGATGGACAACATGTACTCGTATTTTATATAAAGCTCCATCTATAATATGTTCATGAAAACGTCACTGTAACGATTAACCGCTTCAAATCGGTATCTACTTATTTTAACTGTCAACTCTGCATCAGGGCCGTGGACAATTAGTATGTTTAGAACATCGCCGGCATGTGGGTCACGTCTGCAGGAAGCTGTGGCGGCAGGGTTTTCCTCTACTCGAGCAGCCGGCCTCAATGACTCAATGCCGGTATTGTTTAGATGATATTTATGTAAGAAATAAGTAGTTTATCTGTTTAGGCGATTGACCACCTCGATTGTTAGAAAAAGTGGTGTTTGTACACCATTTTTCCTTATAATAGAAGAGATAAGCAGAAAAGAATTTAGCGGAAAACATAAACTCTAATTCATTTTGATGTTGAGCTTATTGTACATTCGCTGTAATAGTAGGTATAATATGTAGGTATTCATTTAGTTCTCGACACTAAGTTACTTGTAATTTTCTTCTTCTTCCCTTTGCACCCAATCTTTACTTATAATATCATTGTAACGACACTGACCTTTTTGTCGGTTTTTCGCTCTATTTGGTCTACGTTGTATTGGTGATCAACAAATAATTCAGATTTAAATCTTTCTGGGATTCTTCGTTTTTCTTATCATCTCAAATAAATTATAGCCGTTTTTCAAGCTTCATATTTGTCTATAATAATAAACAAAATGTAAATGCTTGTTAATATTAATAACAACATTTATCGCCTCTGCAATAATTACAGAAAACATGCGGAGAAGTTCCACAATAAAACGTATTTTAAACTGTAAAAAATCTTGTCATTAATTGATATTGTCATGTATCTTCGTTGTAGGTCCTGCGTTGCACTTTGTAAACAAACTTATCCTTGAATGAATCAGTGATTTCATAAAAGGCTCGTGTTAACTCATTTTTCTCAAAATATGTTTACCGCGACCTCTATCTGTCCGTCTGTCATGTAAGTAATAACTGAATAGAAGACCTCGCGGGTAATGTTACATAATTTTACAGACGCAAAATGTAAATATGTTTTATAGTTCCTAGTTGATGAATGCGCTTTGTAGATGTGATCTTGAGGAAATTATGCGTTACTTAAGCCTAATTTGGGCCGAGACGAGGAGGGAATCTAGGTAGTTATAATTAGCTAATCATTATAACATATCCTATACGTCGATGCTATCATTTTCCGGTAGCGGATCTGCCTTAACAACTGATTTAATTGTTCAATTTTAAATTCAAAATAACGCGGTGATGACAGGTAGGACCTTGCTTAACGATATTTATTTTGCAATTAAATACCATTACGGTTCTATCCGACATTTAAACACGCTTTTTGCTTTACAGGAAATTATGACATAAATATGACACGTTTTGTCCAAAAAAGTAACAACGCAACTCTGATGAGCATCGGGTAGAATCCCTATTCTATATGGAGTTGGTTACAAATGTCCATGGGCGGCAGTGACGAGTAACCATCAATTGGAATGCATGCTCATATGCTACGTAAACCGTATAAAAAGAAAACCACAAAACTTGAGTGTCATACGCCGTCATTTTGAACGCATCCACTATTTGGACTATAGCAATCCTCAGTAGTTATACTACTAATACTAATTAATCTTTATAATCGGTAATAGGTTTCATTACACTTCAGTGATTATAATTGCATTATATCGGTCGATGCGATGAAAACTGCCAGCCAGTAAAGTTGCGGCAGTTTATAATAATTACAATGATCGATCAGAACAGCAGACAACGCAACGCACGTGCAATTGTATAATTATAACTATACTCACGTGGTTGTGTAATTAAACCACTTATGCCTTAACATATATTTAAGAATATTTTTCAAAATACTCTCTATGGATTGTAATTTTACTCTTTTTCTTGACTATAGCTTAGGGTACATTTTCGGGTTGATAAGATTTTGAAATAGTTATTCTTAGATTTAAAACTCAGGACTGGATGGTGATTGCTGTAGTTCCGGGATTCTGATCCCGGAACTACAGCAATCACCATCTATTCTGATAGGACTACGGTATCCCCTGCCTGTCGTAAGAGGCGCCTAAAAGGCGCTTTCGAACCCACCAGATGATGCGGTGGGCTTAGCCGAGTGGCGTCCACTCGGCTGGACCCACCGCGGATTGAGCGACGCGCTCAAGGGACTCCGGTTGCATACTTTTGGAGATCCCGGAATACTTTTTAGCGCTGGGAACGGCCATCGGGGGGATTTTAGTGCGGTAAACTCCCATATAATCGATTGTAGCTCACAGGTGTCGGGTATCTTTTGAAGGTTTCCCCCTCCAGAACAAAAAGAAGGCCTGGACGGTGACTACTGAGTCCTAATTACAAGTTTCCTCTAAACAATTGCTGTGTCCGTTTTCGGCTATCATCGCAAAGTACATTGCAAGGTATGGGCGAAAAGTAAAACGTAAACGTCTTAACGTATTTGCAATGTATGTGCGAAAACGTAATTAATTCATACTAAGGGTGCTTAACCACGCGGGTAGAATTCACAGGTTTAATTATGTATGATTTATAAAAAAAACCTATTTTGTACATTACTAAACTTTTATCTTAGTTCTTAGAAGTAGTGTAACGTCAGGTCAGCTGTGACCAATGTTGAATGAATTTAAATCGCACAAAGGGAATTAGAAACTAAATGAGTCAGGCTAATTAAACCATGAATATTTAAAGTAAGTAGCTTTTGCCCGCGGTTACGTACGATAAGACACAATACAATTTGTAAAGTCGGCATATTTTTTAACGTTGTCAACCGATTATCGTCTGACTGCTGGGTACGGTTCTCTCTTAGATCGCGAGAGATTCAGGCCGTAGTCTGTCGCGCTGGACAAGTGGGAATAGGTAGTCTTACCCACCTTTGAGATTTTTTTTAAACTCAAGCGTGTAGGTTTGTTTCATCATGATGATTTTCTCCACCGCAAAGCAGTATAATAACAAATTTCTAATTCCCAAAAAAAAACCAGTAGTGTGTGCCTGGGATTTGAACCTCGGTGCCTCGATTAAGAGGTCGAATTGCTCCACTTCCTCACTGTTTTTTCCTACATGTTCACAAAAGTAATGAATTAAAAAGTACTTATAGCTACACGTTATCTTTAACGAATCACTTGTTCATTGATGAAAACTGCAGACAGACTCGGGAGAACTTTGTTTCATAATGATTAATTTAAAAGGACGTGAAGGTTTACCAACCTTTTTAAATTAACATAAATTTTCCTATCGACGCAAACAATATCTAACCGATGTGACGCAGATACATAACTGTTTTTAATACCCGAAAGAGTCAATTTTAACAATCTTGTGCAATCGGAAAAACCCCATTATTTTGGGGCGAACTTGAGTTTATATTCTGTTATGGTCCACCGAAGGTCGCTACTCGGCGGCGAGCCGCGATGACTCGTGTATTTTCCTCCTTCCGTGCAGTAAACAACGATTAATGGTTGTAGTCATTTTTTTAATTAATTGACCCGCCAGTTTGTGGCTTTCGTTGCGCTTGTCGGAATTCGGCTAAACACTTCGGAATATGACGACTTTTGACAATTCCAATCAGAAAGTCGTACGCCCTGCAAATTGAAAAGGTTAAGCCCCTCTAAGACATTATTGATTTAAATCTACAGTGTTTGAAAAACGTGATTGTATGTATTAAGGTTAACGAATACATTTCTATGTCTAATAACGTCACTGTTATGTAAAGATTTCGGATTAAACATCCATTTTGAAATGATTTACAATGTGGCGCAGTTTGTAACGTGTTGATAAATAGCTGTCTCACGTATCTATTTACCCAGCTTTCTGTTTGTTTTTATTTG
Source organism: Cecropterus toxeus (assembly GCA_018249875.1). NCBI lineage: Eukaryota > Metazoa > Arthropoda > Insecta > Lepidoptera > Hesperiidae > Cecropterus > Cecropterus toxeus. Next base: position 41,624 of record DWNE01000032.1, read on the forward strand.
ACAGATTGGTTCAGGTTTAGAGGTATCCTCGAAGCCTCAAATTGCAAAATATCTGTAATTGAATAGATTATAGAATTATTATAATTATTACAACACTTTTGAAATGACCTTTTAAAAATATTAAATTACTCAACATTTTTTTACATTGCGTATACAATTTCACATTCACTGGAAGAATTCCATCGAGTTAATATAGTTAATGACTAACTGTAACTAAATGGAACATATAGTTATTTCCAGCTTTTTTTCTTGTTAGTCTGCATTTTTGTACATAAATAGGCTATAATAATTATATTCAAGCGATAAGACCATTGATTTTTAATGTGTATATTTAATGACTAATTCAGTAGCTACAAGCTAGGTTTTTCGTCTCTCGACCATTTTTTAATCGACTTCCAAAAGAGAGGAGGTTCTCAATTCATTTTTTTTTATTATACTTGTAGAACAGCGATTATATACTTGTAGGACATAATATATAGTTGTGTCGTTGTAATCTAACAAAATAGGTTGAGCGCCGACTTCGGGACTATGCACTATGTACTGTGTATGTAAGAAACCAACATATATTTAAATAATTATTTTGCTTTTTGGTGACATTGAAGTCGGTTTCTATTTTTTGTTAAAAAAAATATTTATCGAAGTAGGAGAATTCTTGTCCAACACTCCTTGAGTATCTCGAATAACTAGATATGTTCGTACAGGAACATTAATCTATGGACTATTAATAAGAATAAAAAAAACAATAAATATCAAATTTTCCAACTAATCGACATTGGGGTCTATTATATAATAATAAGTCTACGATCGGCAATAGAAAACTAATGGATATAGAAACGGTACTCGCTGTAAAAAGTCTAGTCTAAAGTTCCCATGTAACAAGTTTCATTGTTAAATTATCGTGAATTAAAAAGTAAAACGATATGTATGTATTTTTAAATATTTCCCTGTTTAAAGTATTATATCTTAATTTATATCATGCAAATTTTACTCAAATGCTCGAATGCTATCTACTAGGAAAGAGAGATCACTTCGGTTTTATTTGTTTATAACGTAAACGAATGTGTTATGTATGAGTAACAGTAAATAAATAGCATTATTTTGTTAATGGAATTCAAATAAAGGTTGATTAGGAGATAAGGTGAGACGAACCGTCTCGCGCAGTGTGACTCAGCCGGGGCCGAACCGGTTCCTATGTTCAAATATCTCGATTATTTACTCGACTATATTTAGTTTATCTTATTGCATACTAGCGAAGTCTTCGGCATTACGTAACTAAAATTAATAGTGGAATATAAAATTGCGACTGTCTTGATCTTAGCTTTATCTACATACAAAAACTATCAAGATAAATGTGTTTTTGTACTATTGCGATTCATGATGTATTAGTCCATTGATATAGGTAAGTTATTTCTGTAATGTATAATTTTAATTGATTACTTGAAGTTCTTTACACGATAAAACATTTATTTTTATTTATAAAGTATATTTATGCTTAAATTACGTAGGTATATTTGAAATTAGAGTTTTAATTGGAATATGTGATAATATATCTGGTATATGTACATCTTTTTTCAACAAAATTACATATGCAATATAAATTTTAAAACATTGTTTACGGTACTTTTTACAGAATTAACGGTCAAAACATGTGTAAAAATAAAAAGAAAATAAAAAAAAATATAAAAACCTAAACAAAAATGATCGCTGAGGACAGGATTCGAACCTGCGCGGGTAGAACCCATTGGATTTCAAGTCCAACTCCTTAACCACTCGGACACCTCAGCTGTAAACAATGTGGCGAAATATTTCAACACTATCTTCATTGCTTTGTGTGAATACAATATAAGTGACGTCACAGCAAATGGTTTGTGTATTACAAGTGTACCAAATTCGTTCATATTATATTCTTTTGACAAATTAAAATTTATAAGGTTTTTTTATGAATTATTGATATCATTAAAATATAGATTTTAAGGAAGAAATTGTTATAAGTTTTTATCTGGTTGCAACATCTTTTAAGTTTTTGGTTTTATTGCAGAGATTTTCTTATGTATCTAAGCATGGATTTTATGTTTTTAAAGCAATAACATTTTGTTCATTTTATTACCGTCTCATCGCGTGTTTGTCTTTTATATGACTTTAGAATGTCTTTTAAAATAATATAGATACATAATTAAATGATAATATAATTTCCACAAAATAAATTATTAGCTTAAAAATTAATCGCAATATTCATATTACAATTAATTTTCTTTTCTATTAGAAGTACCTACTACGGTGTCATTTAATCTTTTTTATTACGGATGTGCAATTTCTATACGCTGGACTTAAATGTACATTAAAATCAGGTGACATATTCCAGGTGTACAGTGGCTTAAATCAGTGTTAGGTTATCTTAACATCGTAATGATATACACAAATAAAACTGTTTTACTAGTCCACGCACATGCATTAGTTTTACGAGCAGCCATGGCGAACTTTCAATGATGTTGACAGACAGTATACAATGCTAAGTGTACAGTATGCAATTCTTTTATATTAACTACTAGCTATACCCCGTGGTTTTCATCCGCTAGGTAAATCTTAACATATCTTAACACTTTTGCAATTTGAGACATATGTGAAAATTATAAAAAATATATCAAAGTTTAGATAACGTACCCAAAAGTATTACTAATTGTTTATCCCAAAAACGTTTTTTTTTGCATTTGTATGAAATGTACGGACGCAGAATTTTACTTCTGCTATATGTCTGGATATTCAGGTATTTCACGTCTTAGAAAAGCAGTGTAAGCTCTATTGCAAATAAATATTTTTCTTATGAAGTCAAGTTTTGGGGTCTTATGAAGTAATCTCCAAGGAATCTCGTGTGTAGTATATAAATAAAACTCATTGCCTTCTTGCTTAGTTCCTAATATGTTAGCAGACAGTGGACACTGCAGCCTTAGTATTCTGTCACTCTAACTCATAATAATCATCTATGAATAAATAAGTACAAATATTGCTAGATGTCGGACAAAGCTTAATCCTCCATAACATTAAGATGATAAATGAAATAATTTGATGATAAAACAACATTTATTTGAATTATCTGATAAAGATAAAGAGAGTAATTTATTTCAAATAATTGACATTTACTTAACTTAAATATGATAAAATCGGGGTTGCCAACCGTACTATAATATATAGTACCAAACTACCAATTGTAAGTACTACATTCCGCCTAACGCAAAAAATACTACATTTTCAAAACCGATCTAACAAATTATAAATCCATCAATTCCAAATCCAAATTTTACGCGTCTTTACAATAATTTTAAACAGACTTGTTACTTTAAAATATATAAGTAAGTATATTTTGTCTACATGGCATGTTATATGCTATATGTGTACTATATTTTTATAGCTTATTTGGAAAAATACTATATTTTATCGACAAAATGTTGGGAACCCTAGATAAAATGGTAATCTCCCGCCGCCAGGCTAGGTGACCATGCCTGGGCAGCGGCCGTGCTTTGATAGTTTCTGCTTAGAACTTGTATGCGCGATGTGGGAAAACTCCGATAGCGTGAATTAGAATACGGTGGCGCCATCTCTTGGTGAGTAGCGGGAAGTCGCCACACATGTTTATTATAATAGTTTATTTAATGGATACTTTTTTTAAGACTATTACAGATACAGCACTAATTATGTCAGCATACTTTAATATGTAAAATATGAAGCCGTCTATTTAATGGATTATGTGCCTTAGGGGTCTACAAAATTTATGGGAAGGTAGGGGGAGTCGTACGATTCGAGACGACACAGCACCATAAACAATATATTATGTAAATATTTTTTGTTGATCTCCATAATGTATTTTTAAGAATAAAATATTATAAATATGGTACTTACGTTGTTATCAATGACGAAACGAGTCATGGAGTGTGGGAAATTCTTCAAATTGAGTTTTTATAATCAATGCATAAATTAAAATGCTTTACTGCTTTTTTGTATTTAATTATATTTACGCTAATTTATTCATTAGTACACCTATTTACTTACAGTTACGCTTCCTGAAAACCCTCATTCCTGAGAATTCTTAAAAAAATCATCTCAAAGAGGAGTGAGAGTGATGTCTAACAATATGCACTTGGCCTGCGGAGTACACGATGGTCTCAGCCCTTCTAACTCTGACCTCTGCCGAGCTGTGGGACGTCAATGGTTTGGCGATTTAGTCTGATCTATTCCTTTAAATCAATTTGTTTACAGGCATTCGTTGATCCTTTAAAAATCTGCATTAATGAATAAAAATAAAAAATCAAAAAATCTTTAATAACAATTAAAAAATATTTCCTAGAAGACCAACAACAATGTCTAGCCATGTGTAATTAATTTATGAGTAAGACTACAATTAATTTTAATTACAAATTTATCAAGCGAGCTCTATGTTTATAGATTTTTACATAATTTACGTGTTTACATTCATTATGAAGTTATGTCAGTGATTGCTGTAATATAATTAGCCGTTGAAGCCCGTATGAGCAGCGACCCGTGCGGCGCAGATACGAACACAATGCTGGGGAAAATATTTAGCTGGTTAATAATAATAGTCTAACATCCCACTTTCAAGTTGAATAAATAAATGATATAAACAACGTTGAAATATAGGTACGAATAAGTTAGCTGCATTGTTGTAAACCCTATCTATTATTTAGACGCATGCGCAATGGCTTTAAATACTCGAAAAGCTGGCACTCGTCATCCTTGTCTAACAAGTGGCGTTGCACGCTAACTCTCTCTCACTTTATCTCGGAGTCCTTCTGCTTTTAACAGCTA